>APFE031502453.1:7993-18366 GCA_000404065.3 Pinus taeda | reverse complement strand
ATGCCAGAGAAAGGATGGCGACCTCAACAATGCTAACAGCCAAGTCTGGAGTCATCTGGAAGGCTGGCTGTTAGAACAAACTCGCCTAAACAGGATCAGCGCGGGTACAAAACTGGGCTGGTGCGCTGGCATCGCAAATCAATTGTAGAAGAGGTCTGGTCAGCGCACAGTGATACAAGCGGAGGGCGCGTTGTCCGTGAAATTGGACCAACGCGGAAAACACGTGTGCTTTCGCGCTGGCAGCGCAGCAGTTACATTATCCTCCGCCGGTCAGCGCGGTTATTTAACGAACAGGAGCGATGATTCAAATAACTTAGGCAAAGAGGGTTTTAGCCATTTTTAGAGAGCATAAGTGAGGTGAATGTGGTTTTATGGCACGGTAGGGAGACTGACATGATGGCAGTGACATTTTACTGTGTAACAATGAGGAATACAAGAAGGGGCAGCATGAGGACTAGAAGGAGCAACATGAAGAATAGAAGAAACTGAATTGTCAAGAGTGGAAGTCTGTGCAGTTTTTGATGCGGATCTGGACATAGCTATTGCATGGTCAGCTGCTGCAATAAGCTCCTCATCTTCAAGCTTAATTCCAAAGGTAAACTCTGATTCTGACTGTGCAGAAGGAGAGGGAGACGGGAGCTCAGGAACAGGTTCAGCAATATAGGGTGTTTGCGCAGAAGGGGATGGAGCCACGTGCTCAACCTCATGAGCAAATATCTGCGTAGAAGGAGAGAGAGCTGCCTGTCCCATAGCTGGCTCAGAGAGAGCCTGTGCAATAGAAAAAGGAGTTATCTGCTGTAAAACAAGATCAACAAATAATGCAGCAACCCGATCATGAAAAAAATACGTAGATGGCTCTGACAAATCAGAAGAATGGTGAAAGAACTGCGTTGCTGGAGCTGGCTGATGAGAAGAAAATTGCAGACATTCCGTTGAGGATTCTGGCAGAGCTGATGACTACTGTAAACAATGCGTTGATGAATTCCTCAATTCAGATACGTGCTGCAATCCTGAAGCATGCATCGATGATGAATTTCTCAAATCAGATCCTGAGGCATGTTGTGTGGATGGATCTGGCAGATCAATCAACGAAGAAGAGTGCAACATACATGGCATGGAAGTTGTATCTGAAACATGCAGCGTTGATGAAATTTTCAAAAGTGGATCTGAAGCATGCAACATTGTTTTCAATTCAGATCCTGAAGCACACTGCGTGGATGGATCAGTCAACGTTAAACACTACGTGGAAGCTAGAACTGGCAGCTCTGGCAAGACACGTTGCAAATCAGAAGCAAGCTGCATGGATGGATCTGGCAGATCTAGAAAATTAGAAGTGGGTTGCAAGCACTGCGTGGAAGCTAGATCTGGCAGCGTAGAAGTTGAATCTGGCATCTCTGGCACAACTGTAGAACGTTGCATGGATGAAATATGAGCGGGAGAAGCGGAATTATTCTGCGTGGCAGCCTTATTCATTAAATCAAACAATTGATTGTAAGAACACGTGCCAGAGAATTTTAATGCTTCCTCAACCAACACTGGTATCCACTCAGAATTCACATGAAGACGAAAAAAATCTTCAAGAAAACGCTTGTATGCAGCGGTGGAGATTCGTTTGTCAACTGAAGAGGCTGAATCTCGACAATCTGAATTGAAAGAAGTCAAAGAATTCTAAGAACGCTGAGACATAGAGCGAGTAACAGGGCGATTATTGAACGGTAAATCTGAGTTATTTCTCGCCATAAACAGTTTAGGGTACTGAAAAAATTAGAGCGGAAATAAATCGAAATATGCTCAATAAAACCCAAGAAGAATTAAGACTTAAGAAAATAAGAAGAAAGGATAGAGAAGATGCACATAAAAACTTATGTATTATACATCAAACTAGTTTCGTCCAAAATAGGACTCATTAGTGATACATAAGCAATGAGTGAAAGTTGTCCTTATAAAGTGGACAGGAGCAGTGCTAGCTTTCAATAAACTAGCCGTTAAAAAACTAGCCGTTATAAAAAACTAGCTGTTAAAACGCTAGCCGTTATGCATCATAATTTCATTAATTAATTAATTAAAAAATTATGAACTGTATACAAAAATGATGAACTGTAGACAAAAATGATGCTCCTGAAGGTGTCAAGATCGAGGATCGGCACTGCTCATGTAAAATGTGCCCATCTTTCTAGGATTTCGCCAACAGATCAAAGGTCTAGGTATATGCTGCAACTGAGGGAAGTTCTGGAATTCTCCATGAAGTTTAGGGTTTGGGATTTGGGGTTTGGGGTTTGGGGTTTGGGATTTAGGGTTTTTGGTTTAGGGTTTAGGGTTTAGGGGTTTAAGGGTTTAAGGGTTTAGGGTTTTAGGGTTTTAGGGTTTAGGGTTTAGGGTTTTAGGGTATAAGGGTTTAGGGTTAAGGTTTTAGGGTTTAGGGTTTAGGGTTTAGGGTTTAGGGGTTTAGGGTTTAGGGTTTAGGGTTCAAGGTTTAGGGTTTATGGGTTTATAGTGTTTAGGGTATAAGGTATAGGGTTTAGGGTTTAGGGTTTTAGGTTTAGGGTTTAGGTTTTAGGGTTTAAGGGGTTTAGGGTTAAGGGTTAAGGGTTAAGGGTTTAGGGTTTATGGTTTAGGGTTTTAGGGTTTTGGGTTTAGGGTTTTAGGGTCTAGGGTCTAGGGTCTAGGGTTCTAAGGTTCTCGGGTTTCGGGTTTCGGGTTTAGGGTTTTAGGGTTTAGGGTTTAGGGTTTAGGGGGTTTTTTAGGGTTGTTTAAGGTTGTTTAGGGTTTAGGGTTTTTAGGGTTTTTTAGGGTTTAGGGTTTGCGGTTTGCGGTTTGCGGTTTGGGGTTTAGGGTTTAGGGTTTAGGGTTTTAGGGTTTAGGGTTTCATGGTTCAAGGTTTAGGGTTTAAGGTTTTAGGGTTTAGGGTTTATGGTGTTAGGGTTTAAGGTTTAGGATTTTAGGGTTTAAGGGTTTAGGGTTTAGGGTTAAGGGTTTAGGGTTTAGGGTTTAGGGTTTATAGGGTATAGGGCTTAGGGTATAGGGCTCAGTGTATAGGGCTTAGGGTTTAGGGTTTAGGGTTTTAACGTTTAGGGTATAGGGTTTAGGGTTTGGGGTTTAGGGTTTGGGGTTTAGGGTATAGGGTTTAGGGTTTAGGGTTTGGGGTTTAGGGGTTAGGGTACGGGGTTTAGGGGTTAGGGTTTAGGGGGTTAGGGTTTAGGGTTTAGGGGTTAGGGTTATGGGTTATGGGTTTAGTGGTTAGGGTTTAGGGTTTAGGGTTTCAGGGTTCAGGGTTCAGGGTCTAGGGTCTAGGGTCTAGGTTCTAGGGTCTAGGGTTTAGGGTTTAGGGTTTAGGGTGTTTAGGGTTTAGGGTTTTGGGGTTAGGGTTTTAGGGTTTAAGGTTTAGGGGTTGGGCTTGGGGTTTGTGGTTTAGGGGTTGGGGTTTAGGGTTTAGGGGTTCAGGGTTCGTGGTTCAGGGTTTAGGGTTTAGGGTTCAGGGTTCGGGGGTTGGGGTTCAGGGGTTGGGGTTTAGGGTTTAAGGTTTAAGGGTTTTAGGTTTTAGGGTTTAAGGGTTTAAGGGTTTAAGGGTTAAAGGTTTTGGGGTTTAGGGTTTGGGGTGGGTTTAGGGTTGGGGTTTGGGTTGGGGGTTTGGGGGTGGGGGTAGGGTTAGGGCCTTGGGGTGGGGGCTTAGGGCGTTGAGGGTTGGGGGTTGGGGGTTGGGGTGGGGTTCAGGGTTCAGGGTTCAGTTCAGGGTTTGGGTTTGGGGTGGGTTTGAGGTTTAGGTTTGGGGGGTTTAGGGTTTAGGGTTTAGTTTAGGGTTTAGGGTTGCTTAAGGTTAGGGTTTAGGGTTCAGGGGTTCAGGGGTCAGGGTTCAGGGTTCAGGTTTAGGGTTTTAGGGGTTTAGGGTTTTAGGGTTTTTATGGTTTAGGGTTTAGGTTTAGGTTAGGGTTTTTAGGTTCAATTTAGGGTTAGGGGTTTTGGGGTGGGCGTTTGGGGTTTGAGGTGGGGTTGGGGTCAGGTTCAGGGTTCAGGGTTCAGGCTTCTGGGGTTCAGGGTTCGGGTTGGGGTTTGGGGTTTGGGTTTTAGGGTTTTAGGGTTTAGGGTTTATGGTTTAGGGTTTAGGGTTTAGGGTTTAGGGTTAGGGGTTCAGGGGTTCAAGGTTCAGGGTTTAGGGTTCAGGGTTCAGGGTTCAAGGTTCAGGGTTTGGGGTTTAGGGGTTTAGGGTTTAGGGTTTTAGGGTTTTAGGGTTTAGGGTTTAGGGGTTAGGGTTTAGGGTTTAGGGTTTCATTTTAGGGTTAGGGGTTTAGGGTTTAGGGTTTAGGGGTTTAGGGTTTATGGTTTTAGGGTTTATGGTTTTATGTTTAGGGGTTAGGGTTTAGGGTTTAGGGTTTCGGGTTTAGGGTTTAGGGTTTGGGGTTTGGGGTTTTAGGGTTTAGGGGTTTGTGGTTTTAGGGTTTAGGGGTTTGGGGTTTAGGGTTTGGGGTTTTAGGGTTAGGGGTTTAGGGTTTAGGGTTTAAGGTTTTAGGGTTTAAGGATTTAAGGGTTTAAGGGGTTAAGGTTTTGGGTTTAGGGTTTAGGGTTTATGGTTTAGGGGTTTAGGGTTTAGGGTTTTAGGGTTTAGGGGTTTAGGGTTTGGGGTTTGGGGTTTGGGTTTAGGGGTTGGGGGTTAGGGTTTAGGGTTTTAGGGTTTGGGGTTTGGGGTTTGGGGGTTTATGGTTTATGGGTTAGGGGTTAAGGGTTAGGGTTTAGGGTTTAGGGTTTAGGGTTGGGGTTGGTGTTGGGGTTTAGGGTTTAGGGTTTAGGGTTTAGGGTTAGGGTTTAGGGTTTAGGGTTTAGGGTTTTATGGTTTAAGGTTTAGGTTTAGGGTTTAGGGGTTGGGGTTTAGGGTTTAGGGTTTAGGGTTTAGTGTTTAGGGTTTAGGGTTTAGGGTTTAAGGGGTTTTAGGGTTTGGGGTTTAGGGTTTAGGGTGTTTAGGGTTTAGGGTTTAGGGGTTTAGGGTTTAGGGTTTAGGGTTTAGGGTTTCAGGGTTTAGGGTGTAGGGTTTAGGGTTTAGGGTTTTAGGGTTTAGGGTTAAGGGTTTTAGGTTTTAGGGTTTAAGGGTTTAGGGTTTAAGGGTTTAGGGTTTAGGGTTTAGGGGTTTAGGGTTTAGGCTTTAGGGTTTAGGGTTTGGGGTTTGGGATTTGGGGTTTGGGGTTTAGGGTTTAAGCAACAAAAAAAGATTAAGGCGGCAACAATACTGAAAACACACCGAGTAAAAAACCAATAAAAAGAAACTGAAAATAAAAAATGCTTAAGGACAAAAGATTATGCAAAACACATAATATGTAAAACAAATCTTTGTATTATCATCAAACTAGTTTCTTCCTCAAAGGGACACATCAGTGATACAAAAGAAATGAGATACAAGCTGTCCTTATATAGCAAAAGTGGACAGGGCAGGTGCATGATATTTGGTACATGGTATTTAGGTGTATGGTATTTGGTGCATGGTATTAAAAATATTTAATTTTAAACATTAAAATATTAAAAATAAAATATTTAAATATTAAAAATAAAATATAAAATATAGAAAAAATATGCACTACTCCTGAAGAAATCATGCACTGCTCCTGAAGAAATTATGGCCGAGGATCAGAACTGCTCATGTAAAAAGTCCCAATCTTACACAGATTTCGCCAACAGATCAAGGGCTTGGGAATATGCTGTAGCAAAGGGTAGCGCTGGAATTCTCCATGCAATTTAGGGTTTAGGGAACCCCCAAGGTTTAAAGCTCGAGTGGCTTTGCAGAAGTCCAGCTTCAACACCAAGGGGGCCCTTTTGAGGCCAGAAGAGTTAAGAGGACCTCGCGCATAGACTTGTTGCATTAGAGCATCCCTTTGATCCCAATGAACTTTGGCAAAACATGCCTGGAGAAAATCCGGTGGGTAACCTCTCAACCGAAGCTTGTTGTAGAATGCACACCTGAGTTCTAGAAACTCCAACTGACTGCTCTCTCGAAGAAGGTATCTCTGCAGCTCATTAACCACGAATGCCACTTTCTGGTGCCGAGGATGCCAATAAGAGAAAGGAATGTACTGATAGGCATTTAGTGGTTTATGAAAACATCGAGTAGAAAGCTTTCCAGAGGTATGGAAGAAAGGACCTTTGAGAAGCACAATGTCTAGAATGTTGACACTGGAAGATGAAATGCAGGATGTGATCTGAATGTGCTCGAGGTAGATGGACTGGTAACAATCCAAGAATTGAACCAATCTGTCTCTGGAGCCATTCCAAACAATGCATCCATCGTCAATGAAGCGTCTGAAGAGCTGGATCTCAGGAGCAGGAAATCTTCTGAGGACTTCCTGCTCAAGGTGGCAAAGAAAGAGGTAGGCATAAACCACAACAAAGTTGCTGCCCATAGCAGTGCCTCTGATTTGCCGATAGTAAGTGCCGCCAAACTGTAGAAAGTGCCATTTAAGCACCAATTCTGCTGCACTAACCAAGAATTTGACATCCTCTGGAGTAAAAAATTCAGCAGTGCTTTGCTCAAGCATTTCCCGTAAGGCATGCAAGGCTTCCTGAGTGGGAATGCTGGGGTATAGAGATTCTACATCAAAAGTTACAAGAAATGAATCAGGAGCAAAGCACTTAGATTCAATGTCTTGTAATAAAGTAAGAGAATCTGGAAGATGATTTGGTTGAGCAAGCAAGGTGCTGAGAAGTTTATAATGTAAGAATTTGGAGAGAGGTTCCAACATAAAACCGTTGTAGGCACAGATAGGCCTACTGACAGGCAGGTTTTTGTGAACTTTCCAAATGAAGTGGAGTCTGCATGCTCTAGCATTGTGAGGTTTGACTTGCATTATGTATTCCCACTGTTGCACTGAAAGAAGATTTCTGTATCTGGCTTGAAGCTGACTGAGAGATCTTCTGGTGGCCATCCATGGAACTGCTGTATACTCTCTATAGACATTGAGATCAGAGAGTTACCGGTGAGCTTCAGTAACATAACTATCTCTGTCAAGAACAACAATCCCCAGGTTCTTATCTGCCAGTTTAATTACAATAGGGAGATGGCAAAGACTCCTTAGTGCAAGCAGTTGGGATCTGGAGAATCTGGGTTTTGAGGAAAAGTTAACAGTGGCAATGCGGTCTTGAAGGATGGAAAGGCTGATATGGAGAGAGCGGTTAAGGTCCGGATCATTGATAGGAGGCTCCCAAGTGGGGTTGGGCAAGTGGAAGGGATTGTAAGAATCGTCTACAGAAAGTCTGAAAAAACCTTCTGAGACGACAAAGGCGAGAGAAATAAGCATACTCTTTGAAGATGTCATCAATGGCCATTGGAGGAGGCCGAGGAATATATTTATGCCCTAGGCCCAGCAGTTTGGTTTGGCTGAAGAAAAGAGAAATGGCAGAGAGATTGTGGATAGCAAGATTGCTAATTCTACGATCAATCTGGGAAGAAGTCATTTTTCCAATCAGATAAGCCAAATAGGAAGCGGGGCTAATGGAGGGCAACTAGAAAAGATGACGAGATTTGCTTACACCAAAGGAGCCTTGCCTTTGATTCGGGCAGTGTTCTGGGGCAAATCTTGCTGCAGTGGCGCATATGGGGCAGCTCCTAGATTCAAACTAGTGTTCTAGAAAGGCTGGTTTTGAACGGAAACCGACTGCCCAGCAACAGATTGAGTGGAGCGATTCCCTCGGCGGAACCGCCCCCTGCCAACCCCGTTTTTTTGCCGAGGTTGCTGCGCAGAAGGATGCTGAGGCTGTTGCTGTTGTCTCTGAGGTTGTCTGCGCAGTTGTTGGGGCTAGTTGCACAGAGGCTATTGGGGCAACTATTGCCTCTTTTGATTACGCAGAGGCTGCTGCTGATGCTGTCTCTGTTGCTATTGCTATCTATGCTGCTGGGGCTGTCTACGTTGTTGCTGCTGCTGCTGCTGCTGAGGAGATGCTGAGATGCCAGAAGACTGAAGCTTAATAAGATAAGCAAGTTGATCTTGCAGAGGCTTTAAAGTAGCATCAAATTTCTGCTGCTGGGCCTGAAGAGATTTGGCAACCTCTCTTTGGACCAGAATAGAAATAGCTTCTTCACGGGGAATGTCATTAACATGTTTAGCTAATTCTTCCCATGCGGAATTTCTGGCAGCTTGAGCAGCATTTCGGGCTAAGCGACGTTCAACTAGCTCTATTTGGAATTCATTGACTTGTCTATTGTAAGACGACAAGGCAAGTGAAGTCCAATGAGCAGCAATAACACTACCATCAATAGGACCGGAAGAGCTAGTGAATAGAATATGCTGAAAAGGCATGGCAAGCTGATGAAGCTTGTTGTGGAAATTTGAAGCAAGTTGTGAAACCCTAGCTTCATTTTTCTCAACAATGGTTTGCTCATGATGCAAATAGAATGCATGGCATTCTTTTCTATATCTAGCAGTAATAGCTTCAAGCCCGGATTTGAGAATACCAGTAGCATCAAGATTGGAGGCCACAAGACCCAGAGTTTTAACCATAAGGCTTTGAATAATTCGGTTGTCTTGCTCAAGAGCTTGCAATTTTTCAACAAGCGACTGAGATCTAAGCAAGATTTTAGTGGCTTTTTGAAAATCTTTAACTGCACACTCTATAACTTCGGCCTATGAATTTGGCATAGGCGGAATTTCTTCATTACCCGGATGCTGGCGAGCATTGGATGATTCTGGAGCATGATGAACAGCTGGCTGAGCAAAAGAGACTGAAGGAACCCCTTGCGCAGGGCTGGAAAAATTTGGCTGCACAGTTGTTGAAGGAGACTGCACAGTCACTGGATGGTGCTGCGCAGAGGCTGGAGGAGGCTGCGCAGTCACTGGAGGGTGCTGCGCAGTCTCAGGAGGGTGCTGCGCAGTTTCTTCCTCAATGGCTGCAATAAACTCGGGTTCTAGATTTGGATTTGCATTGTAGAAATCATGCCCAGGCTGAATGGGAAAAGAAAATTCAGGCAGGGCAGCAATTTCACGGCGAGAAAGAGTATTCTCCACAATGTACTGATTGACCATCGTGTTAATCCTGTCCATCTTGTCCCGAGAAATAGCATAATCATGTTCTGGAGGATCTCGATCATTATGAGAATGTTGAGAAGACGTCCTGGATCTAATGATAGGACCAGTGAATTCAGTAGGGTTCCGCGCCATGGACTAAGTTTAGGGCTTAAGCAACAAAAAGAGATTAAGGCGGGAACAATACTGAAAACACACCTAGTAAAAAACCGATAAAAAGAAACTGAAAATAAAAAATGCTTAAGGACAAAAGATTATGCAAAACACATAATATGTAAAACAGATCTTTGTATTATCATCAAACTAGTTTCGTCCTCAAAGGGACTCATCAGTGATACAAAAGAAATGAGATACAAGCTATCCTTATATAGCAAAAGTGGACAAGGCAAGTGCATGGTATTTGGTACATGGTATTTAGGTGCATGGTATTTGGTGCATGGTATTAAAAATATTTAATTTTAAATATTAAAATATTAAAATATTAAAAATAAATATAAAATATAGAAAAAATATGCACTGCTCCTGAAGAAATTATGGCTGAGAATCAGAACTGCTCATGTAAAAAGTCCCAATCTTACACGGATTTCACCAACAGATCAAGGGCTTGGGAATATGTTGTAGCAAAGGGTAGCGCTGGAATTCTCCATGCAGTTTAGGGTTTAGGGTTTAGGGCTTAAGTAACAAAAAGAGATTAAGGCGGGAAAACAATACTAAAACACGATCAATAATAAAAAATTGAAGACTGAATCGCTAAAAACTGAAAACGGAATAGCGAAACTGAAAACTGAATCACGAATTCTGAATCGCGAAACTAAAGACTGAATTGCGAAAACTGAAAAACTGAATCGCGAAAACTAAAAAACAGAATCGCGAATTCTGAATCACGAAACTAAAGACTAAATCGTGAATTTTGAATCGTGAAAACTGAAAACTGAATCGCGAAACTAAAAACTGAATCGCGAATTCTGAGGTTTGGGATTTGGGGGTTGGGGTTTGGGGTTGGGGGTTTGGGTTTAGGGTTTAGGGTTTGGGGTTTAGGGTTTAGGGTTTAGGGTTTTAGGGTTTTAGGGGTTAGGTTTTAGGGGTTAGGGTTTAGGGGTTTAGGGTTTAGGGGTTTTGGGTTTTGGGTTTGGGGTTTAAGGGGTTTAGGGTTTAGGGTTTTAAGGTGTTAGGGTGTTAGGGTGTTAGGGTTTAGGGTTTTAAGGTGATAGGGTGTTAGGGTGTTAGGGTTTTGGGTTTTAGGTGTTAGGGTTTTGGGTTTAGGGTTTAGGGTTTAGGGTTTAGGGGTTTAGGGTTTAGGGTTGAGGGATTAGGGTTTAGGGTTTAGGGTTTAGGGGTTTAGGGGAATCTCGAATTCTGAGGTTTGGGGTTTGGGGT
>APFE031502435.1:0-15944 GCA_000404065.3 Pinus taeda | reverse complement strand
TTGGCTTACAGAGCATACAAGTACGCAGGTACAATGAGTTTGGGATGCGTACACGCAGGCAAGGTAGAGAGAATCTGCGTACCCAGAGATAAACATGTTTTTAGTGACTTTCTCTCTTTTTTGAAGCTTGACATGAAAAGCAGAGGTATTAGGCTTGACAAGGAGGATAATATGACTATTGATGGAGCCATATTAACTGCAGATAGTCATGGTGACAAATTTCAGTGTAACACCTACTCATCAAGAGCATTCTTTAGGGGAATATATGTATCCCGCACAGTGAGTAATTAGTAACGGTAAGTATGAAAATGTAACCTGTTGGGTAATTTAATTTATGAGTAAATGGCATCATTAAATTGTCAACTAAGGTTCATGTACTTGTGAAGTGCATGTGCACAATATACGCTTGGATTTCTATTTTTTATTATAAGCTGAAATTGAAATGTAATTTTTATTGAAGAAAATTGTGAATCTGAGTCAAACAATATTAACTCATATCAATTCTACGCACAAGTTATTTCTATCAAACTTGTTCCTTTGAAAGAAAACTAGTCTTAAAGGTGAAATCAAATGAAAGTTCTATGTTATTGTGTTAAATCAAAAAATATTATACTTTGACAAGAATTGAAACTTATTCTACTGATCTGAACTGAAAAGACAATTTTAATGATCAGAATTGAAACCTTATTCTATTGCGATGAATTCAAATGCTATTATAATTGACCAAATTTAAAATCTTTACCCAATTCAACTGAAAGAAAGATTATTCTAAGTACTTGGAATTTCATCTATTTTAAAACGACATTAAGAAACAGAACTTGAAAGAAATAACCTAAACTAAAACTATGATGGACTACTAATATGCATAGTTATGAATGGAATCAAGCCATACATCAATTTGTAAATCTGAGTCTAACCAAAACAACTAAAATGAGTAAACTAAAGAAGGAAATATTTTTAATATTTTTGGTTTATAAGTGAGCCCTCAACTTGTGAAAAAACATTTTTAAATAAACTATAATGCGAAAGAATTTAATTACCCACAAATGAAAAAGAGAATACTTATAAAATAGTATTGAATCAACAACTAAAATAACTTACAACTCTTGAAGGGGGCTTCCTATCGAGTGCAAGAATAAAAGAACTTCAATCACAAATTATTCACCCACGCATTTGATGATAAAAAGGAAAAGAGAAAATGTATTGAAACAAGGTCTTCAATAGAAAACAATTAGAAAATTAAGGATTATTATTTATCTTGCTCCAAGGCTATTTATAATATCTCTCAATTAATAGTTCAAAGAGTTACAAGTCGTGAAACTAGTTTATAATTGACAACTAAATGGTTAAATCAAAATAGTAACCATTCTTATCATGATTTTCTATGAGAAGAGAAAATCATGAGAAGATTTAAAATCAACACATCATAGTCTTCAATTCCAAGGTTTTCTTGTTCAATCCCACACTTGCTTGATGATGCCACGATCTTCCTTCAAATTTTGTGCAAGGGTGGAGCATTGTAACCAGAGTTTACTTCTAGTTTGACCATCAAAATTCTAGAACCCTGAGTTGACATATCGATGTAATAGGTGGATGTCCGTGCATTCAACATTTTTCATCTATCTATATGCTTTAATCACCTTCAAACATGCTAGAACCTACCTACTCATGGATTAAGCTACAAAATCTCTAGTTAGCTGTAGAATCAATGAAATTCGGTAGCTATAGAGATGTTTTGATTATATTCATAAAGAAACTAAAGACTATAAAATATGAATGAATGATACCTTATATTGTGTCTTAGCATATATAGAGTGACGTTATAGTTTGAAAACATAGCAAAATTATCATGAAATAGTGGAGGTGAAGGTAAAATGGTTTTCAAAAAGAGGACAATTTAGGATTTCAACATTCCCCCACATCGAACATTTTAAATGTCCTCATGCACCAAAACTTAAAAATTGGAAAAATCCTTTACTTAACCAGGGAAAATTTTAAGAACCCCCCTAAATTTGTAAGTATAATAAATGGGCGAATCTCCATGGTATATAGGAAAAATGGAAGGCGATTTTATCAATAATATAATATGTATATATAATTTTTGGCGAATCTCTCACCATGCATGGAAAATATTTTACTCAATTATAAAATCTTGTAAGATCTTGGTATTACCATGGGTTATCATAAACCTGGAGCTTAAAAATTACTATTAGTAATTTATAAAAATTAATAAAATTAATAGTTGATTTTTATTTTATTTTTTATTTTAACCAAGCTAAAATGTTTAACATACATTAAATTACAACATCCATTTTTAATTTGATCCACCAAGCCCCGAGAGGGATCAAATAATTTTTTACTCTATGCTAGTTTGCATATCACGATGGGAGTTAGTAGATCTAGAGTAAAGATGGATCTATATTGGTTTAATTCCCCCATTTAAATAGGCTACATTCGAGGTGAATACCATGGATCAATACCATGTGCCATTTTGGTGAATACCATGGGTCAATACCATGTGCCATTTTTATTTTTATTAATACTAATATTAGGGTTAATAATGTTTTTTTGCATGGTATTAATAATAATCTAGTCCATGGTATTTTTCCCATAGGTTTCACCTTAATATAAGGCATTTTTTGAGTGTTCGTAAATATAAGGTGACTTATGGAGTAAATATAAAAAAAATGTTTTATTTCTTTACCATACTTTATATTTTTATTAATTTACCATACCTCTTTTACAAATATGGTCTTTGGCCCACAGGATTCACTTAAATAAAACCTCTTTCTTGAGCCTTCATAAATAGACCGAGGGTTATGGACTAAATATAAAAAGAGGTTTTATTTATTTACCATACATCTAATTTATTTATATTTTTATTTATTTATCATACCTTTTGAGTAAGTATAAAAAGACGTTTTATTTATTTACCATACCTCCACTTTACTTATATTTTTATTTGTTTACACCCTTGTATGTATATAAGGTGACTTATGGAGTAAATATAAAAAATGTTTTATTTATTAACCATACTTCTCATTTATTTATATTTCTATTAATTTACCATACCTCTTTTGTAAATATGGTATTTGGCCCATAGGATTCACTTAAATAAAGCCTATTCTTGAAAATGGGCGAATGGATTCGCTTAAATAAAACCTATCCTTGAAAATGGGCGAATGGAATGTTGTAACTCCTAATTTCAAGGGCTAAATTTACCTTTTTTACCATATCCCTTAAAATAAGGTGGGCTATTTGAGGTGATTTGTAAAAATGTACTATGATACAAAATATTCGCCCACTAAAAATTTAAAACCCCTTAATTTCGCCAAAGGGCGAACATTCGCCCCTAAAATTTTCTATGTACTTAACTATTTCTGAAGCTTGGATTAAAACATCCATGCTAGTAGATCCTATCTAACTCTTAACATTGAGTTACCAGAGGAGGTACTGGAGGACTAGTCACATCTGCGCTCCAGGTTACATGGCTCGTTTTGGTAAATTTTGGTCAATATGTCTCTGTGTCAACATGTCCAAGTGCCAATGCATCTTGTTGTTAATGGGTATAGGTGTCATGGCGCTGGTGTTCAAAGGGTCACTGTGCCCAGGTTGGTATTTAGTGTTTTGGGACTCCCCTGCGAGGGAACTTTTGGTCGACGCTCAATGTCCAGGTCGACGCTCGGCGTCCAGGTCGATGCTGGTGTCCAGGTCGACGCTTTACGTCCAAGTCGGGGGTCTAAGGGTTACTGTGTCCAGGTCGAGGCACTGTGTTTTTTGGATCTCCCCTGTGAGGGAATTTTTTGGGTAGATGAATGCCTGTTTTTCCTAAACCGTGCATGTTGCTGCTATGCGTTGCTAAAATCTCTAGGTAGCTGGGTTTTGACAGCAAGAATGTAATTGCATCATGTTTCTGTAAATAATAGATTAATTTTACCAAGAAAAAAAAATGGAATATGGATGATGGAGTAGAATGGTGAATGGATTTAATAGTGATGAAGTTAGAGTAAAATAGTTTGCTTTAAGGTGGTGGTCAATTCCCAATGAAACAACACCTCTTTCAAAAATTATTTAGCATGATTCGAAGATCCATTTTTATAGGAATGCTAAAATTTAGGTGATTTCAAATTTAGTGAGAATATTTGATGTGATGGATAGGAATATGACTGTATCTAATGGAATATGATTTTCATAAGGTCACGATTTGCTCGTTTGTTATAAAAAGTGTATCATTTTCATTTGATAATTTTACAAGTCTATTGCTTCTTAAATGAAAACTAATCTAACATTTTATTTGCATACCTTATAACACATACCTTTGATAGTGGTCCTTTCCTTTCTATGGTTCTAAAGTGCATTGAAGATTTTACATTTCCACATGTTTGAAATATTTGCAAGTGTGATATTGGCTACAAAATTTGGAAGGATCTATAGAATGTCATAGATTTTGTAGTTGTTCCTTCCTTCTCAAAATATTCTTGAAATCTTTCTTGTTGCTAATGTAGTTGATCCTTATTGATTTTTATGTCTTGTAAGAATTCTTGGAGAAAACTAGGTCCCAATTACACTTATTAAACTTCAAAATTTTTATTAGGAAAAGAAAAGAGAAGGGGAAACAAAGAAAATATGAAAAATAGATGGGGTTGTGAAAATATAAGCTGCTAATATTTCCTGGTTTTTAGCTATTATTTTATGTATAGGCATGCCAACAATGTTTTTTCTTGTAAGCTGGGGAGTTACCATTTTCTATTAACAAAATTGAAACCACTACAATCTTAAGGTGGTCTCAACCCGCCTCGAAGGGAAATCGGGTTTCTTGACCACCTGTAGTTTTTGACTGCTAACCAAAAATAAAAAGTTTTCAATCTATCTTTCCAGGCTTTGTAAACATCAGCCTTATATCCGTTACTAATGTCATATGACTGCAAGTAAAAATTAACAGAGATCCTATACATAACTAATGGAAACTAAATTCATCAAAAAGACACGCCTTTTCTTCATTGATTCCCTGCATCTTCTTGCTGCTCCTTCTCCTTCTTGATTACCAAGCCATTCACCTCTAGCTGCTGCTGAATATCCTCCAGCCTCTTGTCCTGCATGAGTAGGGTGATTATGATGTTCTTCAGTTCTTTTTTCAGGTTTGGGATCCCCTGTGATAATTCAGCCATTTCCAAGGCTATCTATTCCATAGCCTTGGCCATAAGCATCTTCATTACCCAATATAAGTGCAGAGACTGTTTATATAATGTCATTCAGCCATGAGTATGTCCAGGGTCTGGCAAGAGATACACCCAGTCCTCCGTTTCCTCCTCAGACTATGCCTGTATTGCCTCTTCCTCCCAATGCTCAATTATCCTTCTGATTTTTGGGTTTGTCTTCTCGCTGTAGGCTCTCTCAGCTACCTGAACCTTTGTCCAAATAGTTTTCCTTCCCTTCCTACCTGACCCTTCAACGCTGGTCTCCCCATCTTCCACTGTGCCTTCTCAGCAGCATCGACCCCGTCTGCTTCTTCCCTCTGCTACTCCCCACCTCCTCTAGCCTCCCCTGCCTCGTCGACCTCGCCCTCGAAATCGTCTTCCGCTCTCTTCCTCAGCTTCCCATTCCTGACTTCCTTCGGCTTCCTCCCTTCCTCTTTTCATGGTCCTACTTCATGCGCTTCTCCCATTTCGTCAGCGATTTCCAGTCCCTTATTCTACCTTCTCATTTTCCGCTCCGACATCTTTGCTCCCGCTCTCTGAATCATCATCCACTGGTATATAAAACTGCTCTGTATCCCCCTTCAGTATTCCTTTACCTTTCTCATCCTGGTTCCCTTGGCCCTAGATTCCTTCTCCTACCCTACTCCTCATCCATCTGCCTGCCGTCATACTACCTTCTACTGCCATTCTTCCCTCGCTTCTTTGTATCCTTCTCTGTGTCCCTGCTCTTTCTATTCGGCTCCTTAATCCTCCCTCTCTCGGCTATGTGTGACTGATTATTGCCACCCTCTCCTATTTCTCTGCATGCAGTTTTCTTTGTTCCTCTTCGCCACCCTTTCTCCCTTATGCCTCCCCTCCTTCTGCGGTTATACCTCACCTCCCTTACCGCTTTACTGTCCCATTCCCCCATGCTATCATTCCCCTAACTTGTTCCTGACATATTGACGCCTCCACCAACCTCCGTCTGTACCTTGCCATCCCTTCGCCTTAATCGGAGATCCTTCTGACCGATCCCTTTGCCTATGGTAATCATTCCCTAAACCCCGTCTGTTCTTACCTGCCTGACACACCGATGATCATTAATTTCCCGTCTTGCCACCTTGTTCATCCCGATCGGGTGTCTTGTCCTCGCTCTTTCAAACTGTGACTGATTCATTATGATCCTGGGTAATTATGTTTTTAAGTTCTCCCCAGCTTTGATCAGCTTCCAATGAGGGCTAGCTCCTGTCCAAGCTACTAGTCGCCTCTTTACTCCCCCAATTAGCCAAAAAGTCTGCAGCCCTGTTCCTGTTGCGTCTCACATGATTTATTATTTTGTATTCGATTCTGTTTAATAGATCCGCTATATCTTGAATAATGCCCGCTGTCCTCCAGCTTTTTGCAACTTGCTCCCAGCTCTTTCCATCCTTTAGTTTGCGCAACATCCCTATTGTTATCTGTGAATCCCCTTCTATCTCCAGATTCATGTATCTGTTTCTCACTGCTATTCTCAATCCTTGGTGTACCGCCCAGAGCTCTGCTTCGTTGTTCATCATTTTGCCTCCCCATTCTGCGAAAAACCACCTTGTTTTTCCTTTGTTGTCTCTAAAGATACCTCCTAGGCCTGCTAGTCCAGGGTTACCTTTAGATGCCCCATCAAAGTTCAGTTTTATGAAATGCTCCCCTGGATATCTAAATTGGTTGGGACTTTGAACTTGAGGGTCGCTTTTATTCTCTTTTCTGGGATAAATCATACTAAATTCCATATTTAAGTTGGAAACTATTCCTCCTTCCTCTTGGTTCATTCTCCAATCCTCCTCTTCCCATGTCTCTGATAGAACTGTTTCTTTGATCGATTTGCACACCTCCTCCCAAATTCTTTCAGGTTGATAGCTTTGTCCCTTGAAAATACTCCTATTACTTTCTTTCCAAAGGAACCAGATCACAAAACCGGCCGATAAGTTCCATATTCTTCTTATTACTTTGTTGTGAAATTGTCCTTTTCTCCATAGCATTATGGTGTTCTGAATGCTGCTTGGATCTCTCATTGTCTTCCCGAAAAGTGCTCTGATATTCTCCCATAAGTTTCTTGCATAAAGGCATTTATTTAGTATGTGCTCCTGGTTTTCCTCTTCACTGTTGCATAGGCTACATCTCGAGGGCCCATAATAGCCTCTCTTCTGGATTTTATCCCATGTTAGAATCCGACCCTTACTAACCAGCCATGTGAATATTGTGATTTTTGGCCACCATTTTCCTTCCCATATTATTCTCCAATCCATTGCACCATCTTCCCTTTCTTGTTTTGTTGTTAAGTAATAGGCTTCTTTTATTGTAAAAGTTCCTTTCATTGATCTTCCCCACCTGAGAATGTCCATTCCTGGTCGAGTTTTAATTTTTCTCAATTCTACTTCTTTAGTGTAAATTTTTCCTAGTTCTTGGTTTATATTTTCAAACCATTCCGCTGGTTTCCTCCAAGTCCTCCATATTCCACTGTTCTCTTCATTTTTCCAATAATCCCTAACATACTCCATACCTGCCCTCTTCGCTTTCTGTTGAATCTCCTCTAAAGTTTGTATCTCTGACATTTTATCCCTCTGTTGCCATCCATCCTCCCAAAATTTGGTGCTGCTTCCTTCACGGATTTCCCAAAAAACATGTTTATTGACCACGTCTCTGTTCTGACTTGCCAATTCCCATATAGAGGATCCTTTTGGGACTTCTTCAATTCTTAGTCTGCATTCTATTGAGTCCGACATATTATATTTTTTTTCCCAAATTTTTTCCACACATCCTTTCCTCCTTGTACCCATCTCCACCATAGTTTGGCTCCTAAAATCTTATTCAGCATTTCCGGATCCCTTATACCTAATCCTCATTCCTCTTTTCTTTTCACCAGGTTTTTCCATGAGACTAAGGCCCATTTCCTCTGTTGTTTAGGTCCTCCCCACACAAACTTCCCGAATATTTCTTTCAATTTTGTGCACACTCCTTTGGACGCTGCTCTGATGGACAGAGGGTAGATAGGGATCGATTGCAGGACCGATTTTAACAAGACTATTCTACTGGCTATGTTCAAAGATCTAAATGATCAGCTGGCCAGTCGGTTCTTTATTTTATCTATTACACCCTGCCAATTTTTCATTCGGGTGGGATGTATATCCAACTGGTTTCCCAGATACTTAGTGGTGAGATCCCCCTGTCTAAAGCCTAAAGTTTTGGTTAAATGAGCTTTGATAGAATCAGGGGTGTTAAATATAAATGTACATGATTTTTCTTTATTTATCTCCATTCTAGAAGCCTCCATGAAGATTTCAAGTACTCTTTTGATATTCCTTACCTCTTTTATAGAAACTTCTCCAAATAGCATTATGTCGTCTACAAATTGCTGATGCATTATTGCCAAATTGTTTCCCCATGGTTCTAAGCCTTTAATTCTCTTTTCCCTTAACTTTCTTTTGATAATTCTCCCGAGCCCTTCAGCTGCCATTATAAATAGAAAAGGAGAGATTGGGTCTCCTTGTCTTATTCCCCTTGTTGCATTAAAGGTATTCGTTGGGATACCATTTACCAGTATTGCGAAGATCGGTGTTGAGATCATGCTGTAGACCCATTCAATCCATCTCTTTTCGAAACCAAAAGCTTCAAGCACCATTCTAAGGTATCTCCAGCTCAATCGGTTATAAGACTTTGATAGATCTAGTTTTATCATCATTCCTCGCTGCTTCTTTTGATTTAGGGAATGAATCATCTCCTGTGTAACTACTAGTCCATCAAGTATTTGTCGCCCCTAGACAAAGCCAGTTTGTTCAGGAGAGATGATGATCGGGAGTAAAGGGTTTAATCTTTTCGCTATCATGGTGGCAATAATCTTATAAATGACATTGCATAATTCTATTGGGCGAAATCCTTGAGCATCCTCCGACTTATTACTTTTAGGGATCAAGGTTAGAAAGGTCGAGTTAATACCTGGCCAGATCTTTTGCTTCATTCTTGATTCCTCGACAGCTTCTAAGATTTCCTGCCCTAAGAAGTGCCAACCTGCTTGGTAGAATTCTACTGTAAACCCATCGGGCCCAGGAGCCTTGCCTTTTTTCATATTCATAACAATTTCCTCAACCTCTTCCATAGTAGCTGCCCTCATCAATGCCTTGTTTTGTACATTTGTTATGAGTTTTGGTATTTCCTTGCAGATATGATCAATTGCTTCTCCCTGTGCCTCCAGTGGTTCAGTGAGAATTTCTTTATGGTAATCCACTAGGACTTTTTCAATTCCTCCCTGTTCTATTACCTGTTCCCCCTCCGCATTTTTAATTGAAAAGATCCGGTTCCTTTATCTGTTTTGTATCATCGCTTGATGAAAAAATTTTGTATTCCTTTCACCCTCGCGCAACCATTTAATCCTTGACTTTTGCCTCCATATAATCTCCTCCTGTTTTCTCCTCTCTTCCAGTTGGTTGATTATTCTGCCCTTCTCCTTACTCCGTTCTTCATCCCTTCCTTCCAACATTATTCTCTGCTGAATTTCCTCCATTTCTTTCTCCAATTTCTGTTTTTCCTCCATGATGTTCCCGAACTCCTCTTTGTTCCACTTTTTAATTTTACCTTTAATTTCCTTGAGCTTCAATTGAATGGTATGCATTTTTCCTTTCCCTTTAACTCTACTCTGCGTCCACCATTCTTCCACTTTGTGTAAGAAATCGGGATTTCTAAGCCAAAAAGCCTCAAATCTAAATGGTTTCTTACCATTGCTTTTCTTGATGTCAATTTCTAGTCGGATCGGCCAATGGTCCAACCCTAGTCCTGGAAGGATTTTCGTTTCTATGAATACATCTCGGTTCAATATTTGTTCAGATAAGAGAAACCTATCTAGTCTCGAGGCTATCTGGCTTTTACCTCCCCTCCTATTATTCCATGTGAAGACACCGTTAGTTGTGGGGATATCAACTAGTCTCTGTTCTGTTATTAACTCATTAAACTCCTCCATGCTCTGATCTAGTCGCCTTATACCTCCTTTCTTCTCTCTTAAGTCGCGAATTAAGTTAAAATCTCATCCTATTATCCATAAGTTACTGGGGATGATTCATCTTATTACCTACACATTCTTTAGGAAATCCTTCCGATCCCTGGGTAAGTGGGGGCCGTAAACCCCTGAAATAAGAATTCTTTCCTCCATTCCTGTCAGCCTAACCATACCTATTAATATTCTAGGGAGGCTAATCCAGTTCTCAAAAATTACCTCCTCGGAATTCCATATAATTGCTAGACCCCCGACTGAACCAACCGCATCTTGAGCCATTACCTCATATTCAGGTCTCATCCTTTTCATTATTTCTTGCAGTTGTTGCTGATCCATTTTTGTTTCCTGAATTAACATTATGCTGGGTTTTTCCTTCTTCAATCTCTCCTTTAAATATCTCTGCTTGCCCTTACTATTGAGTCCCCTAATATTCCAACTTGTAATTATCATTTATAACTTTTTGAAGGTTGTTGAAATACCTCTGACAGAGGTATCACTCTACCTGAATTGACTAGTGTTTCCCCCACTGTTTGAATCGTTTCATTTATTGTTCGTCTACCTCTCTTTCTGCCCCCTTTGCCACTACCGTCCATTCCCAGGTTTTGATTTCCCTGTGATCCTGTTTGATCTGTTCCAATCTCTGGAATACATCCTTTCTTCTCTTTGTATTTATGGAACGCTTCCTTATATTGCTATTTCTGTGATTCCGGTATGAATCTTTCATCTAGGTTCTTCCATTCTTGAAGCAATTTCTTCATTATTCTTTCCTCTTCGGTCCCATTATCTTTTCGATTGTCTGATCCCTTCAGCATTTGTTCCACTATGTTCTCCTGGATTTCTCCCATCTCTACTTCTGTTTCTCTGTTCTGGCTTGTACTTTTACCTGTTGTCTCGACTATGATCTCCATTAGTCCTTTTTCTTCACCCTCCTCTGCCTTCTTTCCATCTTCGATTTCTTCTTCCTCATCCTGAAGGACCTAAAACTTATTCTGGTTTTCAGCTGGTATATTCTTTTCTTTTGGTTGTCCTCTTGTTCCCTCTGATCTTGGTATTTGCCTTATTTGAACTTCTTTGAAACCCTTTTCGCCTATATCTGATCCTTCTGCTTTCCTTCTTTCTTCCTCCAGAATTCTTGTTACTTCCCCCTCTCTATTCTGTGGGCACTGTCTGTATAAATGTCCGTACTCGTGGTAGCTTCGACATCTAAAGGGAATGTGCTCATAATCTATTGGCTGTTGCCATATTTCATCATGGTATTCCACTTCTATATATTCCGGCAGGGGTTCTGCTATGTTCATGTACACACATATCCTGGCGTAAGATGTATAATTCCCTCTTTTGGTCGATTCTTCCACTTTGACAAAAGCTCCGATCGAGTTTCCAATCCCTTCCAATATCACAGGCTCCCAAAATTTCATTGGTAACCCAAACAATCTGACCCATATGGGTGCTTCCAGTAGTTTCTCCACATCTGGGTTGTATCTATCCTCCCGATGCCTCATAAATAGTCCAACATTGTTCATGAAGTATGGCCCCTCCTCGAATATTCTCTTCTTGTCTTCTAGGTTTGCAAAAATGACTGTAAAAAAGCCCTTTGCTCCTAGTTTTAGATCTATATGTCCTTTTGGCTTCCATCTTAGCTGAATCCATTTTGTTAGATCCTTTTCAGATGGCCAAAACCCTATAAACTTACAGATCAAAGCATGGTCCTTCATATAGCAGCGATAATCTTCCAGTTTATTGTTAGGGATTACGTACCTTGGTTTTTTATGTGCCGTAGGTAAGCACCTGTTTCCCATTCTTGCTTGCCATCGGTTTCCCAGCACTGGTATGTCTTTGTCATTCTCTTTCTGCATTCCTTGCTTCCCCCCTCCACTGGTTTCGCCTGCTACCACATTTCTGAAGGAGGGGATCTCTCCCCTCCCCTGATTTTCATCCATGGATCCCTTCAGCCCCACCCAATTTCTTTCTCCCTCCCACCTTTCTGTTTACTGATATTCGTCTGCGCTTGAATGATCCTTCTCCTCTCCTCACGAGCCGCCTTACCTCGCTTCCGTGGCTCTGCTATCCCGATCGCAGAAACCCTAGCCGCGCTGTCGCCTCAGGTCCGCCATCGCCCCAAATTTCTCTCGGAAGTCATGAGGACCTACTTATCAATCAACTTCTTGTTCTCTTATTCAAGATAGGCAATGACATCATCAACAATGTTGGTTTTCATGTCTATCCTTATTATTTTATAATTTTTTTAAATTTTTTTATTTGATTTTTAATTTTTAATTTAAGGAAAAGGATTACAATCTAGTTGGAGGATGAGGAGAAGAATCTCCTTTTCCAACCAGCTTGACAATCAATTTCTTTTTGCAAATATTGGACAAATCCCTCCCTTGTTCAGGGCTTATGATATAGATTTAATTTTTTCCCGTTCACAAGGAAGGTGATCTTTTCTTCATCAGTAGTAATGATTCTAACTACTCTGTTATCAAAGACAATATTTATCTCATAAGGACCAAACTAGTTAGTCTGAAATTTTCCTTGCAAATCCTTGAATTTATAATAAAAAAGAAGATCCTCATGACTTGGCTTGAATTTCTTAACTTTGATGAATTTTTCATGCCATATTGATCTTTGTTGTTGGACTATGTTGGTTCTTTGAATAGTTTCTTACCGAATCTCATATATCTTGTTCAATTATGCCAATATTTGCTTTTGAGCCTCAAATAGATCAAGCCCCAACTTTGTTGTTGTTCTAAATGTCTCCACCAAAAATTCATTTGGAAGGAAAACTTGCTATTGTTTCATCGATCTTTCGGCTTATTAAATTTCCACATAATGGAAAGATCATTGCAATAGATCAATTAACTTACTTTTCATCTGACCCATCGTCTGCTGAGAGTATTCAACATGTTGGTAAAACCGCTATCCCTTATAAGGATGTTGGGGTAGGATTAGTTAAAGATTCTGGTTTACTCAGAACTTTTTCATTTCCTCCTCCCAACGTACCGTCTCCTTTCACAACTATTCATATGATTTCGTCAGAATCCATTGTTCTTGACGATCCTTGGATCATTCCATTTGATTCTGAGGTGGACTCTTTTGGTGATGCCATGCCTTTGAGTCCCTTTGAAGTTTCTTATCAGGCTATACAGTCATTTTCCGACTCAAGTTCAACCAATATTGATCTAGTGAATGTGATCCACGAAGAATCACTTTCAATATCAACCTAAGATTCAACAACATTTATCGATCTTGTATATACTGATGAGCAAATTCAGGAACTTTTGTCTATTGATGAGTTACCATGGGAAGATCTTCATCATAGATCTTCATTTTTACCTGAGATTGATCATTTTGAGAATGATTTTTCATCTATTTTTACTGCTGAATATGTCAAAGAACCGCAGAATCCATTGAAACATCCTGATTCTAAACGAAATTTAGCAAATATTTCTCGAACGGTTCCTATCGACATTTCAGTGAAACTTGGGATTGTTGAAAACATTCACATAGGTGCTTCTTGTATGGACACTAAAGTCAAAACATATAAAGCCCTATTTCAAGAATTTTGTGACGTGTTTGCCTGGTCCTATGAGGAAATGCTAGGAATTGATCCTTCAATTGTTGTTCATGAGATCAAAACTTACCCGGATGCTAAACCCATCCGGTAACGTTTGCGTCAGATACACCCATGAAAAGTTGTTGCCATCAAAGCAGAAGTTGAGAAATTACTTAAAGCAGGTTTCATTTATCCAATTCCTTTAACAGATTGGGTATCGAATATTGTTCCGGTTACTAAAAAGTAATGGAAAATAAGAATATGTATTGACTATAGGATATTAATTGTGCTTTTCCCAAGGACAGTTATCCAACACCCTATATCGATCAAATTATCGATGATTGTGCCGCAGTGAAATTTTCTCCTTTATGGATGGCTTTTCCGGTTACAATCAAATTAACATTTTACCTGCTGATCAACCAAAAACGGCATTCATTTGTCCATGGGGTACCTTTTCTTATTGCAAGTTACCTTTTGGATTGAAGAATGTCGGCGCAACTTTTCAAAGGGCTATGTCTTATGCGTTTCATGACAACAAGCACATTGTGCAGCCTTATCTCAATGATTTACCTGCTCATTCTTTACGTCGATCCGACCATATCACTCATTTACAAGCAATTTTTATGAGATGTAGGCATTATCGGATTAGACTGAATCCCCACAAATGTGTTTTCTGTATAGAAATGAGTCGTTTACTGGGATGTGTTGTTTCGAAAGCCGGCATTCGCGTCGATCCTTTGAAGGTTGAAGCCATTGTCAAATTACCACCTCCTTCGACTCTTTGCCTACTCCAAAGTTTGCAAGGGAAAGCAAAATTTTTACGTCGTTTCATTCCTAACTATGCCGAGATTACAAAAGGTTTCACCAGGTTGTTGAAACAGAACACTCCATTCTTTTGGGATGAGATAGCTGACAAATCTTTCGATGCACTTAAACATGCGTTGACCCATGCGTTGTTATTGCATCCTCCCAACTACAACCAGGATTACTTCTTGTACCTTGTCGCTTCCCATTCCACCATTGGGATGGTCTTAGTTCAACAGGATGAATTTGAGAGTGAACATGTGATCTATTATCTTAGTCGAACTCTAACTCTGACTGAGTTAAAATATTCACATGTGGAGAAATTGGCCTTGGCAGTAGTTCACGTTGCACAATGATTTCATCATTACATTTTACTACACAAAACCATAGTCCTTTCTGACTGTAACCCTATGGCGTACATTTTGACTAAACAATTGCTAGGGGGCAAGTATTCCAAATGGATTGTCATCCTACAGGAATTTGACTTGGAATTTGCAAAGGCCAAGCCAAAGAAGTCTTTGGTTTTTGCGGAATTGATGTGTGACTTCCCTCGTGCTGATACCGAACATGTGGTGGAAGAAGCCATTGCGGATGAATCCTTTTTCCTTATTAGCACTGTTGTTCCATGGTATGGAGATATCATTGTTTATCTCCAAACCAAATATTTTCGGCCAAACATTTCACAATCTCAGCGTAGGAAAATAAGTTTCCAATCCCAACCTTACACTATTATTGGAGATACTCTTTATCGTCATGGGGCAGATTCGGTTTTTTGACATTGTCTAACTCATGAAGAAGCTAAAAAGGTTCTTAATAACTACCACTCTGGAGCATGTGGCGGTCATATGTCTGGGTATGCCACAACCCAAAAAATCTTGCACGCTGGCTATTTTTGGCCGTCCTTATTCAAAGATTGTATCACTGCAGTCCGGAAATGCCACAATTGCCAAATTTTTTATCGTAATATGCGTGCCCCACCTGCTCCTCTCCACCCTATAATTTCGATCGGTCCATTCAAAAAATGGGGTATCGATTTTATTACATGTAACCCTCACTCGGCCGGGGGGCATGTGTATATCATCCTTGCAGTAGATTATTTTACCAAGTGGGCCAAGGTGATGCCTACATTTTCAGTAGATGGCAAAACTACTGCAATTTTCGTTTTCAATCACATAATTACTAGCTTTGGTGTTCCTCAAGTGATTATCACTAACCATGGGAGTCATTTTCGAAACATCATGATGACTAAACTTACATCTCAGCTTGGCCTGCGTCATGATAGTTCCACTCCATATTACCCATAGGGAAATGGTCTGGTTGAAGCAATCAACAAAGTTCTAGTCACTATGATCCAACGAATCACTGGGATTCATAGGTCGAATTGACATAA
>APFE031502434.1:0-19972 GCA_000404065.3 Pinus taeda | reverse complement strand
ATACAGCTTTTTCCGTAGGAACAGTTTATTCACCAGAGACTTAGATTGGTACAAAGTCCCTAACTTGTCCCACAAAGACTTCGCCGTAGCTTCCCCTGATACATTCAACAATACTGAATCTGAGACACACAATCGTATTGTGCTCTTTGCCTTCCGATCCAACTTCTTCCATTCTTTATCGGTCACTCCCATTGGTTTAGTACCCGGATCTACCGCGATCCACTGATCTTTATCCACCAACAGATCCTCCATCTTGAGTTTCCACAACTCAAAACTCTGACCATTGAACTTCTCAATCTCTATCTTTTCACTGCTTGCCATCTTCTTTCACCACCAGAATCGATCTCGCAGATCTCCCACTGAACAGGGTCTACCACAGGCCCGAGCGAAACCCCTCAGCAACAAAGGCGTCCCCTTGAAGCCAAACAGCTCTGATACCAAATGTTACGGACTCTGGACACCCACATATCTCCACAATGGTATGATATTGTCCACTTGGGCCTAAGCCCTCATGGATTTTCTTTTGGACTTACCCCAAAAGGCCTCATACCAATGGAGATATTTGTCCATCCTTATATACCCATGATCCTCCCCACTTCTAGTCAATGTGGGACTTTGGTCGTCTACCCAACAATGATGACATGGCAGAGGACAGGTTAGCGGGGTGATGGCGCGAGCAGGTGATGTGGCACTGACACTGGGAAGTGGCGGGCCGACGCGGATGTGACATCACGGTGACGTGGTGCTGACGTCAGGGGCGGAGGGTGGTTTGTGTTTTTCTCCCGCACCGCTTTTCAGCACAGGCAGTGTTGGGGGAGGGGCCTCCGAACATGCTGGGAGGCCGACGTGTGGCAGCGGTATGGCAGGGAAACTGCCCATCCCCCGGATGCTAAACATTGGCAATTCGGGATCTAAAAATGACCGCCCACCCTTGGATCAGGAGCGCTAGCCATCGGATTGCTGGCGGGTTAATTGGGGCGGCGGATGGTTAGGTATAGGACCTGCCCGAATAAAATATTTAAATATTATCAGGGGTGGGTTTAAACTTTGGTAAATGAGGGTTTTTATGTATATGGGCCTGTTTATTGTTTATTTCAACGTTTAAACATAACTTTAGAAATGAGCGCAGAGGGTAAAGCATCAAGGGTTATGAGCGAGGGGGAGGGGCTATGACTATTAATTTAACCAAAGGTTAAATTAATTCCCAGGTTTAGGACATGGAAGGGTTGTTATAAAGTCGCAGATGGACTTAATATTCCCGAAACTTAGATTATATAGCTATATTTCTATGGGGTGGGGTATTTAGTATTTTTTGGGGTTTTATATAGTTTTGTGTGAAAATAGGGATGGCGAATTAACTTAGGGAGCTAAATAGTAAAATTAGATGTCAGTATGACTTTATGGAGTGAAACTTAGACATAGGAAATGAATGGAATGTAGAATGAAGATGTTTACACAAGAAATGTGGCTTCTTTTCACTAAGTCAACTCAGATGTCAACTTGATATTTCATGAAAAACGGAGTGAAAGAGGACTATTGGGCAGATCCCAAGGTCCTTGAGAGAATGTTAGTAAGCGATCTTTGGGGAAATGGAGGGGAATTAGTCATTCTTCCACTGTTGTACCATCAAGCAACTACCTTGGTACTTGTGTTATTGATGAAATGATTGCTTCTTGTTAAGACAAATAATGATCACACACTTGCTTCTGCAACCTCAAACTACCTACTCATCCTAATACACCTAACATTTTCTCTTCCTTTTGAATGGGTGCACTTAGATTTGCAAACCCTGATTATCCTCTTTTATTTTGACTGCCCTCCTATCTAAATGTACCCTTATCTCTTCCAAGGGCCTAGATTAAGCAGTTGGGCTCCTTATTTCCTCTACTTAGCTACTCATCTGCCAAGATTGAACTGTTGGGTCAGATATGCATTCTCTATTCTACAACAACAATTCAAACATGGCATGGTCCAGCTTGAATTGTTGGGCCACCCATCAAATGTAATAAGCAGCAGTATCTCCATATTGCAAATTTGCAAAACAAGATAGCAATGGCATTTTGACTAGCCACTTTCCTGGTCTTTGATTTGGGGTTCATTTTCACTATTCTTTCTGACCAATTGATTTTCTTTCCTTTTGATTATTCTTTAAGGCATACCCTCTTTTCATCTTTTAATTTTCCTAGTCTATATACAAAATATGGAACCTTTGCAGCAGGCAATGATGAACATATTTAGCCCTTCCACTGTCAATCATGAAAAATGAAACCTATTGGTATAGGAACCTAACAGTGGCTCCACCTGGGGATGGATTTTCCTGGTGAAAAGCCAAGAATAGTAGGTCAGATTGCCTTGTTTTTTAGTTCTTGTTGTAGTCTGAAACTTCCTTGTTTTGGAGGCCATTGATCTGAATCCTTGTAACCTGTATGTAGTGCTTTTTAAAGCTGATCTGTGTGAAATTGCAGCTCTGTTTCTTGCTGATTTTCCTGAGTGCTTATCAGTCATCTTTCTACTTCCCAAGTCCTTTTCTCTAATTTCTTGTGGAAAATTCAAACATACACCAAACTTGGTGTAATTACTTGACTTTTCTTAAAAATTTGCTGCATTTTGTTCCCTATATAACTGTTGTAAAAGAAATAATGCTGAAAATACAAACATTTATGTACAATATGTAGTTTGTGTTATATTCATCAAAGGGGATCAAAATAATGTTTGAGCATTCTCCCATTGATTGGGCCTTCTTTAGTGTTTGTGCCATCCAAACTCTTGAGGAAGTAAGTGTTGTTACCCTGTATAGCTTGAATCACAAATGGTCCTTTCCAAAGAAAATCAAATTTTCCATGCTTCCCTTTGTCTTCCCTCCTGGAGTCCCATTTCAACACTTTGTTTCCTATGAAAGAGTCTTCAGCTTTTGTTCTTTTATCAAAGATCTTCTTAAGTTTATCTTGTAGTATCTGAGTTCTGTGATATACTTCTTCTCTTGTCTGCTGCAAGTGTATAGTTTGATTGATCCTTCTCTAAATGTCATTAGGTTCTGCTTGTATTTCTTGCAGCAACTTGATCACAGGGATTCCTAAAGAAGAGGGGAATCTTGCCTCCATTCCATAAGTCAACTCATATGGGCTTGTTCCAATGGATCTTTTGGTAGTCAACCTATCTGCCCACAGTGCATTCACAAGTTTTTTATCCCAATTCTTTTTATTCTCTTCCAGGACCTTCTTGATAATGTTGATGAGGCTTTTGTTGGAGGATTCAGCTAGGCCATTACCTTGAGGGTAATAGGCTATGGAATGACCTAGTGTAATATGGTATTCGTGACAAAAACTGATCATTATTTTGGACTTCAAGGTAGCTGCATTGCCTGTATGATCTTTTCTGGAAAGCCAAATCTAGATAGGATATTGGTCTCTAGGAATTGTATAATGATTGAGTCATTGGCTTGCCTACAAGGGATGGCCTCTATACACTTGGTAAAGTAATCTGTGGCTGTCAAAATCCATCTATGCTGGCCAGAAGATGAAGGGTGAATCTCCCCAATGAAGTCTAAACCCCATTGTTGAAATGGTCTTTCAGTTGTAATAGGCTTGAGGGGCAGGGGTAGCAATTTTTTCTTGCCTTCAAAGATTTGGCACTTATGGCAAGACATTACAATTTTTTTAACATCAGCAAACAGGGAGGGCCAATAAAATCCAGCCCTTAGGATTTTATTAGCTGTTGATTTCCAATACAAGTGTCCTCCACAATCTCCTGCATGAAATTCCTTGAGGACTTTGTCAGTTTCATCCAAAGTTAGACAATTCAGTGAAATACCTTCATGATTTTTCCAAAACAACACCTTATCTATGATACAAAACTTTGAAGCTTTCATTTTCAATAATCTCTTTTTGGTTCTGGATAACCCCAGAGGAGCTTGCAGGTTTAACAATACAAAACATATGTCAGTGTACCAAGGTGATTGTAAAAAGGCCTGATTGATCTATGGAGTCGCCATCTCCTACTCGTTATCCAGTTCATTGATGTCTAAGGCTTGAAATTTGGTTTCAGTCATTAGTTTAGCTATCCCTTGTCCTTTTATGAGTTTTGTTGGCTTTATCTCAATGTCATATTCTAAAATTTTGGCTATCCATTTGCCTCTTTTGCCTTCAATTCCCTCTTGAGTTAGAATGTCTTTAACCACTACATTAGGAACATAGGCAATTATGTGAGAGTACAAGATATAGACTGTGAAATATTTTCTGGCCTTCACAAGGGCATATGCCTACTTCACCATTATTTGGTATTTGAGTGGGGCATCTCTGAGTGCTTTGCAGAAAAAAACAATGGGTTTCTCATGTCCTGGATCATCTTTTTGTAATAGGACAACAACAATAGTATGATCAGATGCAAAGGAAAAGATTATGAAATCTTTGTCAAACCTGGGACTTGTAAGAACAGGTGTTCTTGTCAAAGCTATTTTGATTTCCTCAAAGTTCTGCTTGGCTTCTATTGTCCATTTGACTTTAGAATCTTTCTTGAGCATATTATTCAGTAATCTTATCAACTCGGCCAGATTGGGAATGAATCTTCTTAAGAAGTTAATCTTACCTAAAAAATCTTGTAGTTCTTTGATGTTTCTTGGATGAGGCACTTGAAGGATAGCTTGAATTCTGTCGGGGTCAATTCTTATACCATATTTTGAAATTATGTGACCTACGAGTTTGCCCTCTTCTAGGCCAAACAGTGATTTCTTTGGGTTTAATGATATGCCATATTTTCTGCAAATTGGAAACACTTGTTTGAGATGTTTTAAATGTTCTTAGTATGATTTTGAGAAAGCAGTGAGATCATCAAGGTAGATTACTAGGAAATCATGGATTTCCTTAGCAAAAGATATGTACATTGCCCTCTGAAAGGTAGCTCCTGCATTCTTTAATCCAAAAGGCATTTTGACATATTTGAATGTTCCTGAGGGTGTTGTAAAGGCTGTTTTGTCTTGATCATCTGGGTGAACTAAGATCTGATTGAATCTTGAGAAACCATCTAATAATGAAATCCTTGAAGCCCCCACTACCCTTTGTAGGATATGATCCATTTTTGGTAAGGGGTAGTGGTATTTGAGAGAGACTTTATTCAAATTTCTCAAGTCAACACAAAGTCTTATCTCTCCAGTTTTCTTTCTAGTGGGTACTAGATTTGAGATCCACTCTGAGAATCTGATAGGTGCTATGATTCCAGCTTCAAACATTCGTTTAACTTCTTTTTTCATCAGGGGAAGGAGGACTGGATTAATCCTCCTCATATTTTTTTTAAAATGCTTCTGGTTTTCTTTCAAAGGTATTGTATGTTGGACAACAGAAGTGTCATAGGATTTGAGGTCCTCATAGCTCCAAGCGAACACATCTTGGAACTCTTTAAACAACTCAATGTATTTCATTTTTTTGTCAGGATGTAGTGTTTTGGAAAGTTTTATCATTTTAGGATTTTCTATGGTCCCAATGTTACAATCCTCAATTTTTGCATTTAGGGGGTGCATTTTTGGCTTTCTAGGAATATCATTTGAGTCAAAAATATCTTCTAAGGGAGTTAAACCCATAGGCAAGAAATTATCCTTTAGTTCAATTACTTCAAATTCTTCCTCAATCATTTCACCAAAATCTGTTTGTTTTAGCTTTTATAAGTTTGTACAGTCAAGGGCTGTTGGATGTAAAATTAGATTTGCTGCTTCAGCTGATATACCTAGCTCAACTTTGTCAACTTGCTGTTGATCATCAATAGTGCTTGTGTCTATGTTTATATTTGAGAATTCTTATTTCAGTGTCAAGAAATTATTTATCTGGGTGTCATTCTCAAATACATGCCAATTTTTTACATTATCTGGGACAACAGATCTGTGTTTGATCTCAGCAGTGAAGTGGTGATTGGGATGAAAAGGAAGTTTACAAGTGCTGGCAAAATCTGCCAAACTATGCGCATGTAGGTTATGACTTCTTGGAATTTTAGTGAGCTGAAATTCTAAGAAGCTGTTAAGCAATTCAGTTGCTGCTCCCCTATAAGACCTTAGCCTGATATCGTTTGTAACAAAATTTCCCTTCATCTATTGTATAATCAAATCTGAGTCCCCTAAAATTGAAATCTTAGTTGCCCCTAGACTTCTAATTTGTTTGAGACCCAATAGGAGGGCTTCATATTCAACCATGTTGTTTGTACATTTGAAATTTAGCCTATATGCATGACCTTGAGCATGGTCATTCTGCATGTTTTGTATCCAAACACCTGCCCCTGCTCCTAATTTGTTCACTAACCCATCAAACTCTAAGTACCATAAGATTTCATGATTATGGCTAGCTTTAATAGTTTTGCAAGCTTGTTCGGTAGGCAGGTTTGGCTTTTGTAACTCATGTGATATGTCATTTTGGTTTGTTGTATCAATCACATTAGAACCGTTTTTATTTAGGGCACTAGATTGTTCATTCATGCTTTCTGTTTGTGCTATTTTCAGGAGCTTGACATTAGTTTTGGGACACATGTCAGCACTATATAAGATAAATGAATCCATGTCAGAGTGAATGGAATAGATGGGGAAGTTTTGGGGTTTTTCTTGACTGTTAACCACATACTTCATCAATGTTTCTCAGTATAATCTCTTTGGCTGGGCAAAGACTGAAATTGTGGCATAAGACATGTCTAGCTGCAAATATCCCTGGAGTTTGGCGCCCCAAGATCTGGACAAGATCATACCATACTTAGGTGTAATTTCAGCTACCACCACATCCATCAAGATAGTCTTAGCTGGATATTGTACTAAAGAAACAAAAAGATCCTTTATAAGGCCTAGGCACCTGACTTGGCTGAAATCAAATGAGAACAAGTCCTTATAGGGCCTTGTGATGTCAAGATCTAGCTTTTCCATCACTGACTTGGGCATTAAATTATGGGAAGCACTTGAGTCAAACATTGCATTATGTAACACTTTGTCGTGAATGTTTAAGTTCACATAGAATGGGGCGGCTCCTCCATCTACTGATTTACCATTGACTTTTGGACCAAAAATCAGTTCTGGTTGATCATCCAAAAAATTGACTGCATCCCTATTCTCTGATATTTGCAGCAACCTATTGATTTGTTGTCTGTAAACTTCATGTTTGGCTAATTTAGAGAGAGGAATGGCTATTTTCAGCTTGCCAATTTCCGTTTCTAAGTTAAAAGGTTTTTCTATCTGATTCTTTACATTTAGGGCAGCAAGCTTCTTTTTTTCAGCTGAGCTTTCTTTGAGTTTCTCTTGGTTATGGGTAGTATTATCAGGTACATCTGATTTGTCATTATTTTCTGGAGGGTTATTTAAATCTTCTGTTGGAGAATGGGATGTGAATGAATGATTTCTTGTAGGCTGTAAGTCTGATATATCCTCCACAGTGACTTCCTTTTGGTGGGTTTTATTAGAGGATTCTGTTGGGACAACATTATCCTTTGTTTTCTTCAGCTATTTAGCATCTTTCAACTTAGTAGGTTCGAGTACATCTATGGTTCTGCTTCTTAATTTGTACTGTTTGTGAACCTCATAGACTGCTGTATCATAGCCTTCTCTAAAATCAAATGACTCTCCAGATTTAGTTTGAAATTGATTGAATTCATGGGCCTCTTGATCATCTTGAGTTAGGAAAACTTGTTGTTCACTATCTAAGCCCATTACGTTAATGTGAGGGTCCTCTGTGGGTTCACTTGAGGTTGAGGCCTTTGCATAATTCTCTTGAAATGGAGGTCTGATATTCTAATCAGGTTCAGTCCTTCCAGTGGTAGGGTTTTGGCCTTTTCTGAAGTTTAGAGTTCTAGTTGAGTTACTTGGTTTCCTTCCCAGGATGAATTCCTTTCAATGGTCTCTACCCGATCTCCCAATCTATCCATTCCTTTGATGATTGCATCAAGTTTTTTCTCAAATGCTAAAGGTTCTTCTTTGAATGTTGTTCTTCTTTCAGTTCTAGCTCAGTTTCGTTTGGCAATCAGGTTTTCCTCTACACTAACAGCTACATTCTACATGTCTGCTAGGCTTGGAGGGGCTCTTTCCCTTAGTTGATATGCCATGTCTGAGTCAAATCCATCAGGGAATTTGATCAAGGCTAAGTCAGGTGGAGGTCTAAGGTTCTGAGGGATAGCATTGTATGCATTGTTAAATCTAGCACAATAGTCTTGGATAGTTTCTTGCGGACCCCTTTTTAAATTGTCATATTCAGTTAATATGTGTAAAGGGTCTTTCTTCTTTTCCCATCTGTTTAAGAAGACTTGATATAGGGCCTCGGGATCAGCTATAGAATTTGCAGTAAGAGACCTAAACCAGGTCCTTACATCACAAGTTAGACTTTGAACAAAGATCTTCATCCTTACACCATCATCATCAATTTCATAGTTTTCAAAATAGTCCTGCATCTTCTTGGTGTGCATTTGGGTTGTATAAGAACCAACACCATCAAAATAGGTGATCTTACTTTGATAATCCTGAGGCATAGCCCCTGGATTTGCATGTAGTTGTAAAGGAGCATAAAGATTTGCCATATTTACAGGGATAAATGGGACAACAGGAAGAAATGGGACAGCTGGAACAGCAAGGACGATGGTAGATATATGTGTAATAGATGGAGGAGTGGAGAAAGTGCTTTGAGCAGTGGATGAAAAACTAGTATAAGTCGAAGTAATATGAGGACGAACTGAATTTTTGGCAGGGGCTGGAATATAGCTTTGTTGAACTGCTTCAGGACTTGAATCAACATTATCTTCTTGTTGCTCTTACTTTCTAAGGATCTTAGGGATTATATTGGGATTTTCAAAAACAGCTGGAGGATCTGGGTCAGGGTTTGACCTTCTGTAACGGGTTTTCTTCTTTGGAGCCAGCTTCTAGATTTGTTTTTTGTTGCTTTTTCTAGGAATGTTTTCAATCACAGCTTTAGACAATACTTCACAGGAGATTTTTTAGAAACAAAGGAGGCTTGATATCTCCTTTGACTATGTTGAAACAGGGAAACTGATTTTCTCCCTAGCGGAGTCGCCAATGATGTTATCACTCAGGTTGTTCCCTGCTTCCTGTAGGGAATACGGCTGAGGTAACCACTAACCAATCTTTTAGTTGCAGGTCCTAGCCTACCTGCAACCAGAGAGGGCTCTCTCTTTGTAATTTAGCTTTGTTTTGGAGTGTTTTAGGCTAGTTATGGTGAGTAGGTTTTGGTTTTAAGTTTGTTGGATGGTGAACTCAAACAGAGTTGGGGTGTAAGTATATAACTGTTTTTTCCATTGGGCAATGGAGTCACTGAAAGTGTAATCTTTGAAAGAGTTTCTTGGTGAAAAGGTAGTACCACAGAGCACGATAGGCAAGCTAGGAACAACTTTCAAATCTGGTAATGATGGTATGAAGTCAGGGAATGAAAGGCAATCAAGAATATTTCATTTTACTGGTAGAGGGAAAAGTGTATGAATAATGTGCAAGAGTAATTAAGAATTGCTAAACAGTATTCAAAGTGGAAGAATTAGTGCAAACATGAGCAGTTAAGAATTCATATTCATGACTAATCCTGAAGAAAACATAATTGACAGCAGAGATTGAACATAAGGTGCATTCAAACAAGTCCTATGCTATTCTTCTTCTCTGTTATCAAGATCATGAAACATAGATGGGATTTACGAATATAGAGAACATAAAACATAGTTTAGAATATAGAGATCATAAAACACAATTTAGTATAACTTATTGTTCCATAGCATGACACAGGAATTCTGTAGCAAGTCCTAGAACATCCAATCCACCTTTAGATGATTTAGACACAATGAACTTCAACAGCACTTTGCATTAATACAGTCTAATATGTTACAATGCAGTTTCAGAAAGAAAATCACCAACCCCAAATACATTCTATGGGGAGGTATATATACAAAATGAGATACAAAAATATCTAGTCGATGAGTCTTCATGCAATAAATTACATCACCATCTCTTCAACGAAGTAGGTGGAGGAAATAAATGCTGCAGTAATTATTGGTGTGCTAGCTATCCATTTGTCAGACAAATTTGACTTTTTGGGATCAACTGAGTCGGCTGAAGCCTATGCTTTTAATTTGGGTTTTTTGGGTTTGTTGCCCTGCTTCTTTGCTGAGTCATTGCTCTGACTTTCATCTTCTTGTTGTCTTCCTACCTTTTTGGGTGTCTACATACTCAACTTTGTTGACCTGTAGCTAGCCAAAAAACTGAAGCTGGAAAAGGAGGAAAAGACCAAAATTACCTGGGAAAAATTTCCAGCATTGCTTGCCACCAATCATCTGGGGGTAGTTGATGTCTTCTTATCTTTATGAGTGTTTCATCAGCCTCTGTGTATCTATAGAAATTGCGTGGGACCTCAAACAGATGATTGATTTCATGCTCAATATAAAACAGGTCTTCCAATTTGTCATAAAGAGATTGCCCAGAAGGAGGTCCTGCTTCTTGTGAAGAACTTGAAGATGTTGTAATCTGATTTGCAACATAGTTATTGATCCTGGTGGTATATTTTTCATAGGACAATAGTTTTCCAGCACTAGTCAATAGGCTGGGTAATCCTCTGGTCTGTAATGTTGTTATTTTTACTTTGAAATCATTAATTTCTACCTGCATTTCCTAACACTTCCTTTCCAGTGTCTGCACACAATTTCTCAAAGTCATCACCTTTTTAGCTGTCAGGATAGTATCTGTTCTACTATTGATATCTAATGCTTCCAATTCTTCTTTGGTATAAGTGTTCAGGAAATGGATCATTTTATTGGCTTGTTTAGGCATAATCCCCAATGCTGCTCTGGCCCTCTGAGTTTCAAATTGAGATATTCCTATCAACTCTATTTGCTCATGTATGGCCTGAATTGATCGCCATTGGTCACTGATTGATTTGCCAATTTTGGCCCACAAAATATTTTTAGTTTCAGCTAGAGTTTTGTTTAGAGCTAGTTCTTTCTCTAAGGCCTTTATTTTGTTGTCCAAGGCTTTTATCTGCCTTTGCTTCTCAGCCATGGTCAGCTTGGACTTATCATAGTTTGCCTCTAGCTTGGCTAACTTTTCTTTGGCCTCTTTCACCTCTATCACTTGAATTTCTAGCTCTTTGACTGCTTTCATCATGTCTTCCATACTCATGCTATATTCAGGTGCTGTTGTTGCTGTTGTAGCATCCATAGTTGATGTAGCTGTTGTGGATGCTGAAATGATAGGAGGAATTGTTGCTGCTTGTGTGGGAGGATTAGTGACAATAGTTGGAGCTATTTGAGGTATCTGGGAGGTAGAATCTCCCTGCTTGCCTTCCAATGCTCTCTCCAATTCTTCCTTCATCTTTAGTATTCTTTGGTTCATCCTCATGAATAAATCCATGGTATCATCAATTTCCTTTTCTTTCACAAGCTCTACAGTTTGAGGGTGGATAGTTGTAGGCAGCTTTGCTTGTTTTCTGAGTGCAACAATATCATCCTCATTTTTCTTCATAAGGGCCCTGATGCCCTTGGGATCCTTAGGATCATGCCCTAGGTCTACAATAATGTCCCCCAATGTTTTTATTCTGTTGTCTTTGGCTGAGGAGGACATTCTCTCCAAATCTAGCTGAGTGTTTGTGTTCTTTAATGATTATTTCAGCTGATGTGCTAGCATGGCCTTGTCTACTAGAGTGGCATAGACCATTTCCCCTGTTTCCTTATGTAGCTCTATTTGATCCATTGGATGTATGTCCTTGGAGAGGACTTCCAGATTTGTCCTTATGTAGTCTGCAGTTGTTTTGGGCTATTGAACTGTAGGTTTAAAATGAGTTAGAATCATTTTTTCCTCTTTGATGTCGTAAGCTGCCATCAATATTTGTTGTTTTGAGGGTGTTGTTTTCAGGAATTGATCATACAACTATATTCTCAATAGCTCATTCTGAGCCTTGATTTCCTTGAAAGTTCCTTTGATGCTAGATGGTTGTTTGCTTTGCTGTCTTGAGGAATACAACTTTGTACTATGCTGCCTACCTAGCTCCTGCTGGAATGAGCTGGTGGCTGTTTGTTGGCTGGATTCTCTCTCCTTTCTTAGGCTTTCTATGGTTTCTTCATTAGTTTCTTCCTCAACTTGAGGATCAATTCTCTGCCTCTTGGCTTCAGGTTGCTGTGTTGATCCACTTGGAGATGTGGTTTCTTCCCTATCCCATTTCTTACCTCTTTCCTCATTTGCCGAAGTTTGTAAAATTGGTATTTACAGTGCCTTTGTTTTTTGTGAAGGAGTTTTTTCTTGAGTTTTCTCCTTTGAGAGGGTAGGATGTTCTGTGACCATTCCTTGTTCTGTATCCATTGGCTCTTTTCATTTAGTTGTACCTTTTGCTGATGTAGATGCTCCTTGAGCAGCTTGTGAAGTTGCAGTAGTGGATGTGCCCTCTCCAACTTGGTGTGGCAGTTGGAATGTTACCTGGTCAGGAGAATCCAAGTCAAGAGTTTTTTCTAAATCTTTTACATTTCCCTCCATAATTTCTTCTTCGGTCAATTCCTCAACTAATGTCTTACACCTGCTCATCTTTATTGGCATATTGTTCAATTTGTGGAATTTTACAGTGGTCATAAGCCAACAGCCTGTATTTAACTCTCCTAACACTGATAAAACCCTCTGGGTCATAAGGGACCCACCAGAAGGTCCTTTTTAACTTTTATTTGTCCCTCGATATTTGATCAGCATCTTGCCAACCCTCTTTCTTGTTCATAATGAAGGGGCCTATATGATCTTTGAATTTCAGGTGAGCTTTCTTCTTGGCACTATGAAAGTGAGTGAGATCAGAATTGATGAGTTTCCTATAGTACTCCAAGGAAAACAATCTCATGGGTACATATCTTGGGAGCCTGTAGGAACAGAGCTCACAGCCATAAATCCTAATGACAGTGTGATTTTGGTAGAGATACCAATCACCTATTTTGTAGTTCTTGGACAACTGTAATATCTTCTGTATGTCATATGCCATTCTAGGAGGAGGGGATATCATTAGGAGACAAGAGACTGGATAGACAAATTGGTCAATGAACTCAGAGTAAGAAAATGGAGAGTTTTGAACCTCATGGAAAACTTATGATCAAAAGATGACAAACCTTCTTTCACCTTTAGAATCCAACTTCTTGATAGGGCACTGGAAGCATTCAGACTGGTAATACATGAACAAATGATAGCTATATGATGAATATTTAAAGACTCCCTCCCTGTCCAGTTTCAGTAGCTGGTCATGTATTTTGTTGGCTCTGAATTTGGCATATTTATACTTGTAAGAAGGGGGTTGTCCTGGACTGTATGCAGATAATAAAACCAACACTATTTCATCAATGTGCTCACTTGTTTTAAAACCCAGCACATAGGAGATCATATCAACTATCAGTTTTCCTACTTCATTGAAATGGACATATAGGAATGGAGGTGGTCTTGTAGGTTGGCAGTCTGCCCTCATGAATGACTTGGCAATTCTTGCAATTTCAGAGCTGGAGAGCTTGGAGATTTTATCAAGCAAGTAGTTCATAGAGAAAGGGCACAATAGCTGAGTCTGTTTGAAGTTAAGCATCTGGTTGATGGAGTTAGGAGTAATATGAAAAATTATGCTCCCAGATGGAGACTTAATAGCCCTCTGAGTTGGGTCATAGTTCTCAGCAGATAAGTGGATGATCTCAGGAAAAATATTAACAGAAGGAAGAAAGTAAATAGGAAAATTAGATTCCCATATGCCATACGTGTCACAGTTTTTTAGAAAGTTGTTTCTTAGTTGGCAGAAGGTCTGTAAGTGATTTATGTCCCCAACTAAATCTTGAATGACGTAATCCTTATCAGTAAGTGGCAGGGCTTCAAGCTCCCTATTTGGTGGATTTATAGGAGTAATACTTAGAGCTGCTGAAGTGGCCATTTTGAAGTTTTTCTGTGTTTGTACTTGGAGTGAAGATTAGTGAAAGAGTAGACTAAGGAAAATCACTTTTGAGTATTTGCAAAGGAGCTGGAAAATGAGTTGAACAGAGGCAATAGTCTTTACTGTCTATAGCTATCATAAAAGAGGCCAATTTATAGAATTCAAGCAAGCTTTTCCTTTCTTTGATAACTTCACTGGGTTGATAGACTGTGTGGGTAAACTGCAGAGGGAATAGGGATGATTTTTGAGCTGAATAGGGGATTTTTGCAGAGGATTATGGTAACAGAGGGAAATGCACAGCCGTATGGAGCTTCTGCCGGCAATATGAACCTTTAAACGATGTTTTAACGGTGAAATTTGCAAGTGGGCCTGGGTTCACAGAGCGTTCTTCAGGCAGAGGGTTGATTGGAGAATTTTAGGTAGCATTTAGGTGCTTTATTGTCTTTAGTTTGGTAATTTACAAAGTTTTATGCAAGTGAAATGGAGAAAATGGTGAGAACAAGGGAAAATAGGTGAATTTGGGCAAATACCTAGTTTTTTATGGCATCGAGGGTGTTGAGCTGGTGCAATAGCGAATAGTGGAGTTGGAGTTGCAGGTGGCAGCAGCATGGTTGCTCAAATTTAAACTTTGGTGGTAAAACTACGTAATACAACGCGCACAACTCTCCAAACGTATAAATAAATATTGAACAAAAATGGTCGTTTTGCGCTATTTTTATGAAATTTGGGACTTTTTGGCGCTTTTTGAGATGACGTCAGCATGACGTCATTTGGTAGGTGGCGGGTACGGCATGATGACGTGGGTGCTGATTCAGATGATGACATGGCAGAAGATAGGTTGGAGAGGTGATGGCGCGAGTAGGTGATGTGGAACTGACACTGGGTAGCGGCAGGCCGACGCAGACGTGACGTCACAGTGACGTTGTGCTGACATCAGGGGTGGAGGGCGGTTTGTGATTTTCTCCCGCACCGCTTTTCAGCACAAGAAGTATTGGGGGAGGGGCCTCCAAACACACCAGGAGGCCGATGTGTGGCGGGGGTATGGCAGGGAAACCACCCATCCCCCGGATGCTAAACATTGGCAGTTCGGGATTTGAAAATGACCGCCCACCCTTGGATCAGGAGCGCTAGCCATCAGATGGCTGGCGGGTTAATTGGGGCGGCTGATGGTTAGGTATGGGACCCGCCTGAATAAAATATTTAAATATTATCGAGTGTGGGCTTAAACTTTGGTAAATGAGGGTTTTTATGTATATGCGCTTGTTTATTGTTTATTTCAACGTTTAAACATAACTTTAGAAATGAGCGCGGAGGGTAAAGCATCAGGGGTTATGAGCGAGGGGGAGGGGCTATGGCTATTAATTTAACCAAAGGTTAAATTAATTCCCAAGTTTAGGACATAGAAGGGTTGTTATAAACTCCCATATGGACTTAATATTCCCGAAACTTAGATTATATAGCTATATTGCTATGGGGTGGGATATTTAGTATTTTTTGGGTTTTATATAGTTGTGTGTGAGAATAGGGATGGGGAAGTAACTTAGGGAGCTAAATAGTAAAATTAGATGTTAGTATGACTTTATGGAGTGAAACTTAGACATAGGAAATGAATGGAATGTAGAATGAAGATGTTTACACAAGAAATGTGGTTTCTTTTCACTAAGTTAACTCAGATGTCAACTTGATATTTCATGAAAAATGGAGTGAAAGAGGACTATTGGGCAGATCCCAAGGTCCTTGAGACAATGCTAGTAAGTGATCTTTGGGGAAATGGAGGGGAATTAGTCATGCTTCCACTGTTGTACCATCAAGCAACTACCTTGGTACTTGTGTTATTGATGAAATGATTACTTCTTGTTAAGACAAATAATGATCACACACTTGCTTCTACAACCTCAAACTACCTACTCAGCCTAATACACCTAACATTTTCTCTTCCTTTTGAATGGGTGCACTTAGATTTGCAAACCCTAATTATCCTCTTTTCTTTTGACTGCCCTCCTATCTAAATGTACCCTTATCTCTTCTAAGGGCCCAGATTAAGCAGTTGGGTTCCTTATTTCCTCTACTTAGCTACTCATCTGCCAAGCTTGAACTGATGGGCCACCCATCAAATGTAATAAGCAGCAGTATCTCCACATGGTGAACTTGCAAATGAGATAGTAGTGACATCTTGATTGGTCATTTTCCTGGTCTTTGGTTTGGGTTTCATTTCCACTATTTTCTCACCAATTGATTTTCTTGCCTTTTGATTATTCTTTTAAGGCATACCCTCTTTTCATTTTTTACTTTTCCTTGTTTGTATACTAAATATGGAACCTTTGCAGCATGCAGAGATGAACATATTTAGCACTTCCACTGTCAATCATGAAAAATGAAACCTATTGGTATAGGAACCTAACAAGAAGAAGAGGCTCATTTCTTGGAACTAATCCATTTGGATGAAACCTGTCGTGATGCAGCTTCGGCTAATGAAGCTCATAAGAAGAGCAAAGCACAGTTCGACAAGAATGTTAAACCTCGTGTCTTCTTAGAAGGTGACCTGGTCTTACGTTACGACCAGGAATCCGATAAATTGGGAGCAGGGAAATTCAAATCGTTATGGATGGGTCCTTATACTGTTAAACAAGTATTAGCAAAAGGAGCCTATGAGTTGATGGACTATGATGGGATTCCACTGGCGAAACCTCGCAACGGGTTGGACCTCAAGCGTTACTATGCTTGATTTCGCATAGTAATCCTCTTGCTTTTGTTACATTTTTGTTTTCACCAAGAGCTTTTAATTTGGTTAAGTAATCCACTTTTTGCATTCGTGGTAGATGTCGAACCTAATGTAATCATTCATTGGATATGCCGATGGAGCAAGTCGTAGTTCGCAGAACCTGTCTTCTACAGCATGGGCCATTTTCAATCCTAGCGACGAGTTAGTAAGTTTCAGAGGAGTGTGTATTGGTAGGTCTACGAATAACATCGCTGAGTACAGTGCATTGATAGAAATCCTTTCTAATGCCATCACACATGGCATATGCCGACTTGTCGTCAGGCTAGATTCATAGCTCGTCATTCTACAACTCACCGACATCTATTCTGTACGAAATCCAACTATCTATCGCATGTTCCTAAGGGTCAAAATTTTGGAAAGACAGTTCGATTTCATCCAATATCAACATATTTCCAGAAGTTTAAAAACATTAACAGACTCATTAGCAAATTATGTGTTAGATAGACATTTGCGACATTTATAAAAATAAGCATCACATCAATATATGCAGTAGGATTATGTAACTGAACCAAAATAAAGCTCCGAAAATCAAAAATATATTTCATAACTATTTATAGTCTGTACATAATGTTCTGTAACCAAGGAAAAATTGGTCAAATGACCCAAAACTCAAGATTCTAGGGGGCACCCTAGTCTAATGATGCTGGTGATAACAAGTCACCGCCTGTGCAATCATGCATAAGAGCCTAGTCCATCGACTCGGCACTCCAGTGGTATGTTGCTGCAACCGCAGAGGCAACTCATCGGTCCTCACATTTGGGATACCAAGGGTAAGGCCCTCGATCTAGTCCTGTAGTGCTGAAAGAGTCTCGACCACATCAAGGTCACGAAGGATGGCCCTCCCAACAGCCTCTCCTGCTGGAGCGGCTGCTGGGTCTTTGCGGCATACTGCCGGTCGAACTCGTCCAACATCTACATGAGCACATGAGTTTTGATTAGCCTTGATCATAAGAATATAAGAACATTATAAAGAACAATGAACAGAGATATGGTCAGAAGAATTACCCATGGCACCCCACTTCTCACCAATCGACAGCACCAAATCCGGATCACCTCGGAAATCCATACCAGCATATGGGAACCTGGCATAAACCATCTCCTAACTGTCAAAACACTTGAAGAAGGTCTTAGAAAAAGAAACCTGGGGCTGACCAGCATGCCGAGACATGAGATCGACCCATCTCTGTATTTATGGTTCGGTCGGTGGAGGTAGGCCAAGTGAAATATACTGCGGCTGCACCAGTGGGATTCTCTCCAAGGCAAAAGTAGTAAAAATAGAACCATAACCAAAGTTCTTGGATCTGCTGCTTTTTACCTTGGTCAATTGTTCTTTCATCACAGAAAGTGTTGTATCACACCAATTAAACACCTTCGGTTCAAGGCATTCCAAAGCATACTGCATGTAAGATCTGTTGGCTATATGAAGAGCAAAACTACCAGCCATTCTAGCAAAAGTGAAAAGAATGGTCTGCAAGGGCCGATCAGTGACATTTTGAATATTGATCTTTCCATCCGTACTCGGCTGAGATCCCTCTCTGCAATGCCAATGAATGTACTCTCTCATGGACTCACGCCCATGGGTGGAGCCTGATAATGAGAGAGGGGCACCATGCCTCGATAAATCGGTTAGAAAATAGATGTCTGCCACTATCAAGGGGATCAATTTTCCCCTAATCTGGAATACCTGGTTGATAGGATCCCATGCATTGAGGAAATACTGCAACAAATTGATTTGTTGCCTCATGCTAGAGATACGGAAAAACTTCAACAAGACACAGTTTCGTAATGCAGCTACTGTGCTTGGGTCATGTAAAGCAACAACATCCTCTTCTTCATGGTCACATTCTCGCCATGTAACAACCATTTTTCTCTGATGAATCTCTGAAAAACAAACAAGGGAAGAGCCAGGATATTCATTTGGTAAAAAATAGGCAAAAATTCATGAGGAAATTGTGCAAAAACTTTCCTCCCTGTGTCCATCGCACCCCAACAAGTGTACTAGGAGTGATGCATACTGACTAGTCAGTGGAAAGATCAGTATGCATTGCACCTTTCAACTAAGGAAGGGTGCGATGGTCCCAGGGCGAGTTCTTCAAACCCCAGGGGCTCAATAGGACAAGGAAATAAGCTCAAAATCCAAAATCAAAGGCATGTAATGAAAGAGCACAAGTTTAGCTCTTACCTGGTCCAAACAGCATCGAGAATTGTCCACAGAATCTCCTGGAATCCGCTGGTGAAAATCAGGGGAGAAAAGCACCTCCAAGAGCTCCAACAACCCAAATTCAAATGAAATGGTAAAATGAGAGGTAAAAGTCACTTTTAATTTACTATGCACGTAATTCAAGTAAATATTAGTGTTTTTAACTCATTTATCAAGCATATGTTTTCATTTCTAATCGATTTGATGAGGCAAATGAATGGGTAGTACAATCTTTGAAAGAACAAAATGCTAAGGGTAAATCAAAAGCTCAATGACCATCATTATGAGAAATGTTACCACTGGGTTCAAGCTCATTAAAAAATAAACCCTCCATGAGCAATTTTAGCACATAGTTCAAGCTCGTTAAAAAATAAACATAAGTCATGAGCAAATGTTTCCCCCATCATTTAAGCTCATTAAAAAATGAACCAGTAAATAACCATTGTGAATGCTTTATCGCCAGCTTTTGAGCCTTGGTCGTGTTCTCACCATCACCTCCACTCTGTTTTTAGCCAATCATTCACCCCCATATGATTGTTTACCCCTTCGAGGAACATCTATGAAGAGTGATTCTATTAGCCATCCTTGTGACACTACCATGATTGGAAAATTCAAAATCTTACCTGGAATCATCTGCTACCCGAAACCATCACTCGTTCCTCGAAAACGAGTCTTCTTTAAGCTCTTTTCACCTGACTCGTAAAATATGAAAAGATTGTCGAGTGATTGGCCTCTCCGGCTCATTAAAGGCATCAGAAGTGCTATCCCTCCTCTAGATTTTAATCTTTTTGGACCTGAGGGATTATTACACAAAAGGATCAAGCGCTTGTCTTGTTCGGCTCGTTAAAATGATCGAAAATTCATCCCTTTTGTATCATTTTACGCTTTTACGGACTTAAGGGATTATACAACGAAAAAGAATCTTTGGAGTCTCCTTTCTGTTTCTTTCAGACTCACTAAAATTGAAAGAGACCGAGTTATCTTTGTCGTTAAACTCGTTAAAACCTAATAGCAGCAAATTCGTCCAAATGGACGAGAACGAGTTTCACTGTCGCTAGGCTCGCTAAAATATAGCGACAGGTTCGCCTGAAGGGCAGATTATAGAACAAGCATATG
>APFE031502429.1:1144-12926 GCA_000404065.3 Pinus taeda | reverse complement strand
CGCATGAGGAGACAATATGATTGATTTGAATACATAACATCTGCAGCGACTTAGTGGTTTAGAGATCAACCAAATGGATTCATCCTACTGCATCTTTGTTTTTTAAAAGTATTTTAAACTATTAGGTCATAGACAATGGAGGACTACATGAAACAACTGTTTAATGTTCACCTACCAAGGAAGAGTAGTACATGGTTTATTGCAATCTGTGGGAATATTATTTGTTTAATTTCTTCCCTTCTACCGTCCCTTTGCCACCTGCGCTTTTGCAACAGAATGGCTCTCTGTATTAATACATATTAACCTTGTTATGGGTTTCAACTTATGTGACGGACCAGAGCGTTGATTCATCATATTTTACTGCAACGCGGGGTAAGTGGGTTATCATAAATTCTATTTAAATTGTTTTCACAAATTCTCATCGATAGTACGCTTTGGTCTGTTTTTCTAGTGTTTTGTTGAATGAAATTGCTTTGGTCTGTTTTTCTAATGTTCTGTTCAAATGAAATATTTAATATTTAATTTAGTACACATTGTTGTTGAGTGCCTGAAGGCTTGCAGTGTTTAGAATCGATGGAGAAAGATACGTCCCAGTCAAACATCAACTGTGGAAATTCTTCTGAGCCTTCTTCTAATTCTGGAGGTCATAACTGCTTATGCTCTCCTACAACGCATGTGGGATCTTTCCGCTGTAGACTTCATCGTCAGATCTGCAACAGCCAGGTGTGGACACGGACTATGTCCAAAACTGCCGATAAAGAAGTTTCTCAGGACAAAGCTGATACAAAGAGAGAAGTTCCTTAAGGAGTAGCTCCTTAGCAAGTCCCATGATGGGAAAATTTTCCAATATATCTATCTTACAGATCAATAATATTAAATCGTTTAACGCTGATCCTGGATCTCAGACTAGGATATGTAGTTACTGATTTCCTTCTCTAAGTTAAAATATAAAAGAGTCTCCGTGTTGCTTTCCTGCTTTCCAATTCATAGAAAATTACCCTGAGAGAAAAGTAAAAAAAAATGGAGTGAGGACCATCAAAATGTAATTGAAATGTCTTTTGAACTTTGAAGTGCATTCCTCAGGACTGTACTCGTTATTTTTCTAGATTTTAGATGTCGCAGATTCTTTCTTTCTAATTTGCTGTTTGCTCAAATAATAATAATAGAGCACTCACCAGTCAACGAAGAAGAATTTTTAGATCACAAAAGGAATCGAAAATCGCATATTATGGCAAGATTTAAAATTCAGATCATAATGCTCAAGAAGTAAATAGAAAACTTGCAGTCATTCACAATTTTGATTGTTACGAAATATCTCCTTCCTTGCATCGATCGGAGGCACAAATTTATTTTTTCATTGAAGTTGAACATGTAACTCCTGTAATTCAGATATATGGTGTAATTCTCAGATATATGGTTATTCAATTGATGTTGATTGCATTTTCTCAGAAGAAAAAAAGTGTTTTCTTTTTTCATTATAAATTTAAGAAAAGAGAGTACAAAATACATGTTTGTTCTCCTTAAAAATTCTCATATATAGTGGAACATACTCTATTCTGAGTCATGTTTCCCTTTCTAATCTTATCTTTAATATCTTATACAGAATACCGTCTATCTTCAAAAATAATAAAAAGTATAGTCCAAGATCAAATACTTAGATTACATTTTAATCGTTTTAACACATCCTGTAATTTTCATTTTAATCATTTTAAATCATCCAGTAACTTTCATAACTACTCTATTCTGACTCATGTTTCCCTTTCTAATCTTATCTATAATATCTTATTTTAATATCTTATACAGAATACCGTCCATCTTCAAAAATAATAAAAAATATAGTCCCAGATCAAATACTTCATTACTATCCCAGTATATAAAAGCCCATAAGATTTCTCCTTTTGGTTAATAGCCCTACCTCTTCTGTCATTTGATGAACTATGTAACAAATCAAGAGAAGATAATGCTCCCAGCTTTAGACATCGAAGAGAGGATAATGCTCCCAACATTAGACAACGAATCCTGCAAATATGCTGTGAAAATTTTTTCCCAGGTTCCTTACCATGCCTCTCTTGGAAAGGAGAGCCGCGACAAGGTTTTTCTACCTATAAATGTGTACAAAGGAAATAGACTGATTCAATTTGATAAAATAGCCTGATTGAACTAGAGTTGCTCCTTAACTCAATCAACAATGCCTTTAGCATCACTGAAGATGTGCACTGACTCCAGCCCAATCATTTAGAGCATATCAATATCCTCCATAATGCTATAATTCTTTCTTTCCGTGAGATTAGTCCCTTTACAACCCTCTCACTAAAAATAGTAATATGTATCTCATTCTAACGCAATAAATGTTCCACAACAACAATTCCTATTCTGACAAGCATTATAAAAAAACGTAACAGTATATTTTTCCATATATCCTTATACACAAACTGTACCTTTTAAAGATATATCCTCATGCACAAATTGTTTTTTTAATTTTCTTTTTAGTCGGCCTTATTTCTAAAAAATAAGCTGTCACCTAAATGATAACAACTCTAACATTTGCAGCTTTCTGGTCAAACAATAGAGAATTCCTACTGCTCCATATAGTCCATATGATGTAAAGAGGAAAGGCTCTATATTTTTTTGTGGGAAAGAAACCAAGAAAATAAACATGACTCCAGAGCTTGAAACTCTCTAACCTCTTTAATATTTAATGCAAATATGACCCCTTCGAACATGGGCACTATCTCAATAAAAAGTGGCCAGTATCCTCAGACCCATGTTTGCATATAGGACATATGCTTGGGCCGCTTGGGCCAATGAAGCCCATGAAGCCCCTTTTGACTAGGTTGTTCCATGTGAGGATTCTGTCATGTAGCGCCAACCAGTAAAAACATAAGAGCTTTTTTGGAGCCTTCCATTTCCACCCTCCTTAAAACCATTTAAATTTTTCTTGATCTACTCCTGTGGCATAAGAGCTTTTTTGGAGCCTTCCATTTCCACCCTCCTTGAAACCATTTAAATTTTTCTTGATTTACTCTTGTGGAGCCACCTCCCGGGGCAACCTACCATATATTTTCCTTGTAACTACTTTCCCTTCTTTAGTTTCCCATCCCAGACCATCATGTCCCCTTATTCTAAATATAAATACCAGCAACACAAAATTGTGATATATATTCTTCCCATTCAACAGCAAGTCCCCAACAAGGCCTAGATCTTCTACCTTATACCAGCATTGATAGATATTATGTTGATTGCCTATCAACCATATTTTGGGAATATAATTTTTAGAAGAGAGAGAGAGAGAGAGAGAGAGATGGGGAAGAGAGAGGCAAGTAGGAGAGAAAGGGAGAGAGGAAGGAAAAGAGACAAGACTTGAGAGAGAGCAGAAGAGTGATGTGAGAAGACATAGAATTGGAGGGAAGAGAGAGAAAGAGAGAGATAGAGAGAGAGAGAGTGATGGGGGAAGAGAGAGGGAGGTGGGCAAGAAAGAGAGAGAGAGGAAGGATGAGAGAGAGGGCAAGAGGAGGAGACACGTACGGATAGAGAGATGGAGTTGGAGGGGGATAAAAGTAGGTAGGACAAAAGACATAAAGCTTGACAAGTGGAGAGAGAGAGATGGAGAGAGAGTGTGTATGCTTTGGTGTGAGATAAAGAGACAAAGAAGGAGAAATTGAGATAATGGGGGAGAGAAGGAGAGAGGGAGGGATATAGTAACAGAGTTGGAGAGAGCGAGAGAGAGAGAGAGAGAGAGAGAGTTGGGAGAGAAAGGGAGAGAGAGAGGATGTGAGAGAGTGGAGAGAGTGAGGGAGGGACAAAGAGATTGATAGATATGGAGTGAGAGAGCATGTGTGTTTAGGGGGGTTAGCTAGAGAGGCAAAGAAGGAGATATGGAGGTAGCTATAGATATATATTGAAGGGGGAGGGAGCGGAGAATATTTCTTGCACTAGATGCATTGATTGAATAAGTGTAGATGGTGATTTCTAATTTTATTTGATTTCTTGCACTAGATGCATTGATTTTAGTGTAGATGCTAATTTCTAATGATATTCTATTGCTTGCACTAGATGCATTGATTTCAATGTAGATGATTTATAATCCTATTTGATTTCTTTCACTAAATGCATTGATTTTAGTGTAAATGTTGTTTTCTAGTCTTATTTTATTTTTAGCATTAGATATATTGATTTCTGATTTGACATAATTGGACATATGATGGTACATTAATTTTAAAGTGGTTGGATTAACATTGTGCAATGATTTCAGTTTAAGCACAAAAAAATATTGACACTGTATATTGATTTTTGTCTTATAGTAATTCAACCTATTAATATTGTAGAGCAAGAGAGACAAGGTATGACATTTACAACATAGATTGATTATTGTGTTATATTAATTCAGCCTATTAATATTGGAGAGAAAGAGAGACAAGGTGTATGATGTTTACTACAACTGGAGCTAAAGATTTAAATGGTTTACAATTTCAACTGTCCTTTTCATATAATTAATAAGAAAAGATAACAAAAGTAACAAGGGTGACAATAAGAAGAGTAGAAGAGAATAGTTTGATATTAATCACATTGAAGACTATTTGTAGTTGACTACATTTTTATTATTCACATTTTCTATCATTCAACACTATTACATTGTCATTTTGCACTCACAATTTTTATTTCATAATTTTTATCATTAAATTTAGTAACAATATTTATCATCTCAAAAAACTAAATAGCCAAACCCTTATAACCATTTGGCTCTTTATTTTTTATCATATGTTATAAAAGGTCATTTAATTACATTCAATTATATGCCTAATAACATTAGGCATCCATGGTTTTTTTCATATAATTATAATATAACATTGAATAATAGATAAATAAAAAATGGAAATTTTATTATAAGTTTAAAAATGGTTGTAAGTGAATAAAATTTTATATATGTAATTTAAAAAAAAGTTGTTACTTTTATTATTTTATATGGAAATTTTATATATGTAATTTAAAAAAAAGTTGTTACTTTTATTATTTTATATGGATGTGAGGTTTGGAATTGCAATATCTATAAAACAAAGTGGAGGAAAATAAAATAGATTCAAAAACAAAATATAACCTATAATCTCAAGATTAAATGAAACACTACTTATCATATTCTCCTGATTGAAGCACGTATTTTCCTCATTGAAAGCATGTCTATAACTAGGTATTTTATGTATAAGAAAACTTAAACAACATGGAAGTCAAGAGGCTTCCTAAATTTACTTCTAGCTCTAGCCAAACCCCCATGTTGGGCTTAGGCATGGATGGATGCGGGCCTTGGTTGACCATTAGAGATAAAGTAGAACATTTTTTAGAATAAGGATAGTCTTAAAAATATTTACATCAAAATTTAAGGAGAAATTGTGGAGTGATAAAGAGTTAGATGGAAACAGGAAAGTAAGAAATTGTGGAGTGATAAAGAGTTAGATAGAAAAAAGAAACTAAAATATTATAAGGAGGTTATCAATCCCATAAAAAATAAAAACTTTTTCTTCAATAATGTTAAAGAATAAAATCAACATTATTAAAATAAGAACAAAACTCACGAGCTTCATAGTGAAACTAGGATTTGGTCAATTCCCAAGACACCATGTTATTGAAAGAGTTTGCCCACTAAGAGGGTTGAAGAAGAAAGCCAAGCTCTTAAATTGTCCACTTTATACTCACATTCAATTTAATTTTTAAAATATTTGTCAAAATAACAATTTTTTGACCTTTTAAGCAAAACTATGATAATTTTGGAACACTTTTCTTAATACTTTTGAGCATAGACTTAAAATATTAAAGAATTGTAAGTAAACTCTTACCTTTTTAAAATATAAGAAACTCTATCAATCTTAGTGAATGTTAGTCATCTTCTTCTCTCTCCACAAACACATAAACAAATTATAAATTATAGATCCATCTTATCATATAAATTAAAATAATTATATTTTATATTTGTTTACTATGATATATTCAAAATGTTTAATTAAATTTAATTTAAATAATAAATAAAATCATTTTTAATTATTACAATCCCTCATAATCTAATACGTCACTAAATTAATAATCCATTTATGAAATAAATTAAAATAATTTATTTTATATTTGTAACTATGTATTTCAAAATTTTATATTTAAAATTAAATTTAATATAAAAAAAGCTTAATATTTACGGAAAATCTTTTTTTTAATTATAATCCCTCCACTAATACTAACCGTCACTAATTAAATCCCATCTTATAATATAAATTAAAAATAATATATTTTATATTGTAACTATGATATTTCAAAATGTTATAATTAATATTTAAATTTAATATAAAAAAAACTTAATATTTAACGGTAAAATCAATTTTATTATTACATCCCTCCATAATCTATATACCGTCACTAATAATTTAAAAGTTAAATAAAAATATAAAATATGTAAAACAAATTCCCTAATTATATGTATGTGAGAGTTTTAATATTATTAAAAATATATATATATTTTTATATATATAACATTAACATGAATTCAGCTTCATTTCAAATGTGTTTAGAAAGATATATAATTTTTTCTCAAATTTACCGGTGGAACCAAGAATACTGGCTGAGTGAAGAATATTTATTGGCCACATGTTCGTGGTTACCACAATCATTCATATTGTTATTTAGTTTTTTATATTATTTGAAAGTGTTTCGTCTCCATCAAAAAGTAACATAAATAGGTCTGTATGCAGGTTTTGCTTTTAGTTTTTTACATATTTATATTTTTGGATATTTAAGCTTAAATATACAATTTAAAAGAAGTTAGACCCAATTAAAAAAACAACATCTAAATTAGAATTATCTGAACGTTTAAAAGAAGTTAGACCCAATTAAAAAAACATCATCTAACTTAGGATTATCTGAACGTTTTGATGAGATAACATCTATTTTATATTTTATACGAATTAGAATTATTAATAAGGTATATAATAATAAATCATTATATATTAGAAATATATAATATATATATATATATTCAAAATAAAATCAACCAGCATAACTTACAATGAACTCATTAAATAGACCATATATCCTTAACGGACCATGTGCCATTCACCCATAAACCTCAAAAGTAGACAACTGATACAATCAACCTAACAATAAAAACCAACCTTAAATCAACCTAACAATAAAAAACCAACCTTAAATCAACCCAACAATGAAAAACCAACCTTAAATCAAAAATATATATGCCTTTTCATAATTGTTACGAGTAAACATGCCTTTTCATATGCAGGAGTAAGATACATATGTTCCAACTAATCAAAGTTTCTGGTTTTTTTGGTTTAATTATATTTTTTTGAGCTTTTGTGAAATTTGACGAAATAAATTTTGTTTTATTCTATATTTATTTGTCGTTGTTTAAATGTCTTTTAATTAGATATATGAATTTAGTATAAATATTTTTAAGATACTTAGATGATTTATAAAAATTTCACAGCTCGAATTTTCATTCCAAGAAATTTTACCAAATTATAATCACACTCCATTGAAAATATATATTAAAAAACTCTAAAATATATAATAAGTAAAACGCTATACATGAACATGTGTAGTTGTATGTATTATTTGCAAAATAGTGCGTAAAACATAAGACTGGAATATTTGGGTTTGCATTTATATACAATATTTCTATTGAGCGGAATTTTTGGCTAAATATAAACTTAAAATAAGGGGCTTGACAACAAGGATTTGTATGCAGCTTTAAAACAAGATATTGCCATATACTCTCAACAGGGAGAAGGTTTTTTAGTTGGAGATTTCAATGCTAGAACAACAAATAATTAAGCTGGCATGCTTTGTTGCAAAGATGATAACAATCTTATTTTGCTCACTGAAGAGGAGAATCCCCAATGGGTGAGGTGTTCAGAAGATGACAAAGTTAGCAATCATTTTGGAGAGGAGTTGTTTACACTGTGTGGGTCTTTCAACTTAATTATTTGCAATAGTCTACATAGATGTTAAAAGTCTGGGAACTTCACTTGCAACACATACAATGGGGCAAGTGTCGTTGACTATGTGATGTGTTCACAAAGCTTGATAGAAAAGATAGACGAAGTTAGTATTGGAGAGAGTATTTGGGACTTAAAATTAGACCATAACCCAATTTATATAAGGTTGTCATGGTTAGAAGAACAAAAACATAGGAGGAAAGCCCAATGCTGTCGACAATCACTATCAAGGGGAAAAATTCTTTTAGCACAAGAAAATTGTACTATTCTCGAGACAATGTTAGAGAGATTAATTTGGAAGGAGAAAATTAGTTTCAAAAGCTTCAACATTCATGAGTTAACAAATATAATTCAAAGTGCACTTTGAGGTGCAAAAGAGTAAAAAATAGGAAATCAGAATCAAATTGTTTTCCTGTAAATGCTTGGTTTGATGAGGAATGCAAAATGGCAAGGATAACCTTGAAAAAGGAAAGAAAGGAGAAGATGGATATAAAGTTATATAAGTACATACTAAAGAGGAAAAAAGACGAGTTCATGCAAATAAGGAGAGAAGAGTTAATATATTTAAGCAAGAATTATCCAAAGCTTTTCTGGCAGGAACTCCAACCAAGGAAGAAGCAAATTGAAAATAATATTACAGCCAATCAATGGTTTGAATATGCAAGGAAACTCTATGAGAAAGAATCTAAGGCAGAGCCCCGCTCTAGGATTAACACAATTTCAAAGCCTTCTAGATTACAAGAGGTGGAGAACGGAATTAAGAAGCTAAAAACAGGAAAAGAAAAGGACTTGGTTGAACTTCAATTAGAGTATCTAAAATAGGGAATGAATGTTCTTGCACCGCACACCATGGAAATATTCAACAACATCATTCAACAAGGATTCCCAAGAGACTGGACAACTAGCCAAGAAATACCCCTTTCTAAAAGTGGATACATTAATAATCCATCCAATTGTGGAAAAATTATGATCAATCCTTTATTTGCAAAGCTTTTCGGCAGAATGGTAGAAGAAAGAATTAGTAAGTGGGTAGAAGAAAAGGAAAAGAGGGCAAGAGGAAAAGCGGGTTTTAGGCGAAAACATTCTACAGTGGATCATGGTATCACGTTGAGACACATTGTTGAAAAGGTTTGGGAGGACAAAGAAGAAGTATTTTCCTGCTTTGTTGACTTCAAAAAAGAATTTGACATAGTCCCTAGGGATAATTTGTGGCATAGAATGGAAGAACTTAAAATTCCTGTACATTATAGAGTCGATGTCCATAGATTTTATTAAGAAGTGAAAGTAAAAATTAGAACCTCAACAGGTATTTCAGAAAGCTTTAGAAGTGACATTGGAGTCAAGCAAGGTTTCCCTCTATCCCCTACTCTTTTTGGTCTATATATTGATAAATTGGAAGAGTGGCTAAATCTACAAGGTGGAGATGGTGTTTGGTTGGGGGAGTTTCTGATAAAGCTTCTTTTATATGCTGATGATATTGTATTGATTTCTAAATCAGCCCATGGATTGCAAATGCACTTATATGCCCTTAAATAATTTTTTAGAGCAGTGGGGATGCAAGTCAATACTAGCAAGACCAAAATAACGATTTTCTCTAATAAAAGGAAGCAGAGCCAACATACTTTCTTGTTTGAAGAGAACATTCTTGAAGAAGTAAATGACTACAAGTACCTTGAGATTGATTTCAACAACAAACACAATTGGGAGCACTTGCAGAAAGAAGATAATTTTAGGAGGGTGGAAAGCATTATATGCTCTTCAAAACAGATGTAGAGAGGTAGAGTTATGGGATTGGAAAATGATTAAAGTGCTTTTTGGACTCCTAGTTTGTCTAGTGATGATATATGGGTTTGAATTGTGGGCTAGTAGCACTCCAGTCTAAAAATGGAAACCAATTGAGAAAATCCAAAAATGCTTGACCATGAGCAATTTTAAAATAAAAAGTTCAGTACCTTATGAGATAATTTTGAGTGAAATAGGATAAAATCCCATTGAACCAATTGCTATGGTACGGATCACAAGATATCTAAAAAGAATTTAAAAAGTGACAGTAGGTAGATGGCCTAATGTTATCTTCAATGGAGGCATGAGTGAAAGAAAGAAAACATGGATGAAACAAAACTACACATGGATGCAAAAATTGAATATCTACCTAAATGCCTATCCCACAAATAGCAAGGAGCTAAATGATTTTGTTATGGAGAAGTTTCATAAAAATGTATGGGGAAAAGAGTTGGGTAGAAAGAAGAAGTATTACATTGAGGAATTCAACCCTACGTGTGATCTACAACAAAAAGAGTTCATTGGAGCTAGCATTTCGTGGAGGGAAAAGGTTCTTATTGCTCAATTAAGGACCAACTCACATCAAATTTAGTGTGAAACAAGATGGTGGAAAAGGCCTAAAGTGTAGGTTTTCACCCCGAACAGAAATTACCTGCATACGAATTCTAAATCATAGGAAAAATAAAATGCGAGAGGAAAACACATAAAACACATATACACAGAGATTTCCCACTGATCTCAAAACCGAGACTACCAGCTTGATTTTTCATTATATTCCTTTCAATGTTACAATACATATTTATACATGCTGAAGCATCCAATACCATGGACCGAAAACCATCGCGTCCAAAACCATGGACCGAAAACCATAGGTAGGTTTGGTCAACCTAATATAGGGTCCAAAATTTTTTTTCTCGGGGCGCTGCCCCAAACCCCGTAGAAGGGGGCTACCCACCCCCCTCAAACCCCCCAAACAGGGGGGGCTGCTGCCCCCCCGCTGCGCAATCGACGCAACGAAGGGGGTGCTCCGCCCCCCCGCTGCGCAATCGGCGCAACGAAGAGGGGGCTCCGCCCCCCCTCTGACCCCCCAGTTCACTACGTAGGTTAGTCGTGGAAAGAATATAACACAAACCAACAATCTCTCACTTGTTGTTTTCTTTCCACAGGGAGCCACAAGAGAGCTTAGTCATTTTTCCAACCTTGACACGCCCATTGTTTCTCTACACCAAGAGAATTTCTCAGAGCTCACAGATTTTGTCAATGCATCTGTAGTATTCTTCAAAGTGTCCACCTTTACCATCAACACCTTTTTGTCTTCTATCATATCCCTCACAAAGTGATACTGAACATCAATGTGCTTTGTCTTTGAATGATAAGCAGAGTTCTTTACCAAGAAAATTGCACTTTGGCTTTCACAGTCTATCCTTATAGCTCCCTGTACTAACCCCATACTTGAACACAAGCTCTGCAACTAAACTGCTTCCTTGCTTGCATGAGTGGTTGCCATGTATTCTGCCTCTATAGTTGATAGTGCCACTACAGATTGTTTCTTACTCATCCAACCGATTGCACCTCCAAATAGGTTAAACTCATACCCACTTGTAGATCTTCTCTGATCCAGATCTCCATCCCAGTCTGCATCAACAAAGCCATGGATATCCAACAATCTGTCCAATCCTGGTCTTCGTTGGTAGCACAAACCATAATCACTAGTGCCACGCAAATACCTAAAAACCCGCTTCACTGTTGTCCAGTGCTCCTTCCCTGGTTTTGACATAAACCTGCTCAATACTCCCACTGCATGTGCAATCTCTGGTTTAGTACAGACCATGGCGTACATCAAGCTACCGACTGCACTTGCATATGGAACACAGGACATGTCATATTCCTCTTCTTGTGTCTTGGGACAATGTTCAGCAGATAACCTCGCACCTACAGGAATAGGAACCTTCACCGGTTTACTATCCTGCATATTAAACCTCTGCAATATTGTCTTGACATACTTCCTCTGG
>APFE031502426.1:0-13045 GCA_000404065.3 Pinus taeda | reverse complement strand
AATGTCCCTCAAGCAAGCTAAGAAGGATAATAAATTATCACCAAAGTATTATGTTTCGTACAAGGTGTTGCAAAAGATAGGTACTATGGCATACAAATTGGAGCTTCCTATAGCTTCCCAAGTGCACCTAGTTTTCCATGTTTCATGCTTAAAGAAGGTTATAGGTGACAAGCTTCCACTTCAAACAATATTGCCAGAACTTGACTAGGAAGGAAAAATCATATTGGAACCAGAATCAGTCAAAGAAATAAGAACTTGACAGCTACGAAATCGATCAATTTCAGAGTATCTTTTCAAGTGGAAGAACTTACCCATTGAAGATTTGACATGGGAGGATGAGAATTTTATACGGAAGCATCCAAAACTACTCAAGCATTAAGGACAAAACTTTTTTGAAGGAGAGGAGCATGTTAGGTCCCTATAATACTAGTGATTCCCCCATTACTATTGTCGTTGTATCCCTTATTGTTATTGGTGTGCCCCTATTGTCCCCATATTGTTATTATTGTGCCCCATAGAATCCCTCTATTGTTATTTTTGTGCCTTTATATTATTATTGTTAGGTCGGCTTGGTTATATTGTGACCCCTTACACTCCTATATATAGAAAGGAGGTTTTGTCATTTGAATCATCCAAGAATTATTCATTTGTGTAATGTAAAGGGGGTTGCCCCCTCGAAGAGGCTGAATTCTAAGGCATTCAACTATCTTTTCTATCTTTTTGTGAGCTGGTTTCATAATAGTGTGTGTGTGTGTGTTAGTATTTTCTCAATTTCCAGTTTATCTTCAGCAATATTTTTTATTTGTGAAGATTGTCGTGTGATTAATTCATTGTTTTCATAGCAATAAATTACTAAATTATTTTTTTCCCTAAGGAAAAATCACAAATTTCATTAAGATGTTGAAAATTACATGCTATAGATGCTAAAGAGCATATGATGTATAGGTGCTTGTGCCACTCTCATATAGTAACTCATAAAAAAAATTCGAGACTGGGAATCTAAATAGCACTGATAGAAAGTTTGTCAAAAATATATACATGAAAATCTAATATATATATATATATAGAGAGAGAGAGAGAGATAGATATCAGAAAATATCATCAAATCAGGGCCTCTTGGCCCCATCAAGTGGTTGGTCCTCATATGGTCGGTGGAAATATTGGTAGAAATCCTGGTTAGTTTGCTCTTGAATCAATTAGTGCCCCCATGGCTGGAGTGCGGCCTCCTTGGATAATCTGTCGAAAATCTAGTTGTGCTCCCTGTATATGTGATGACAAGAGATATAGTCAAAATGAGATTTCAAAAGATAAATCTCATCCAATATATGTTGGAGTGTGTACATGTGACATGCAGTTTGATGATTAAACCAGTCTATGATGAGTTTAGAATCTCTAAAAATCTATATGCGAGTACAACCCTTCTCAAGTGCAAAATGAAGTAAGTGCCTGAGTGTGATGAGCTCTGCAAAGTTATTTGTACCATCTCTCAGACCCATCTATATTTTGCAATAGTGAATGTTTGATAAATGCAATAGGACACCCTCCCCCCCCACAACCTTGTTGTTGTGTTGAACCATCAAAGTAAGCCCAAGGGATGTTCCTGTCAATGTTCTTTGTGGTAATGATACAATCATTTTGGGGGTGATCGTCATCAAGTATGTTGTTGTGTATAGAAACAATATGTGCAGTCGCATGAGGCCAATGTGGGGTATCATTAAAGAAAATATATATGTTTCTTAGTAACCAAATGCACCAATCGATCAATAGAGGGATATTCCTAGCCTTGATGGGTTGTGCAACATACCACCACAATTACCAAGCTTCCAAGAGATTGTTACCTTGCCAGTGCGAGGGGAGTTGAAGGGATGTAATAACATTGTGCCAAATCAAAATAGTGCATGGACATTGCAAAAAGAGGTGATCTATGGATTCAAATGATAGCTTATAGAGGATACACCAAGTGGGGCCATGAAAGGTTTGCTTCTAAAGATTGTCCCTTGTAGGAGCAATGTTGCGAAGGATACACCACATGAATAGTCTAGCTCTGGGAGGAGCCTTCAGCTTCCAAGGAGATATCCACCACCAATCTATGATCTAGGGCTTTTGTGCTGCAAAGATAAGGGGATATCCATCCTTAGGAGAGTATTTTCCATGCTGAGAATGTGCCCAAATAAGTAAATCTTCACCCTCAATAATCCTGACATGTGATTCAAAGAAAGCATTTATGTAGGATTGCCACTCATTATGCCAGTTGTGCAGGATATTCAATTGTTTAGCAAATTTCCAGGCTTGTCGAAATACAGAGTTATTGTCTGGATCAACAATGTGTGTAAGACGAGTGTGACCAGATGTCGAGAGGAGATGTAAGATTTTAGGTGGGAGATGATAAGAATTCCCATAGTCAGACCAAGGATCCATTCCCAATTGGACCAGGGATCTAGATCCAATCCTCCAAGTAAGCCCATCCTGAATATATGAGAGAGATTTTAGAACAACTCTCCAAATGGTTGAGCTATGACCCCTATTCCAAGAGGGTAGCCTGGTCCAGTCCAGAGGGTGTAGGGGACTTATATATTTATGTATGACCACCTCAGTCCATAGATTCTTGGTCGACATGATGTGCCATCCCATTTTGGCAGCTGATGTTTTTGCAAATGCAGCAAGATTTTTCATGCCCCAACCAACCCATTTATTAGGAAGGGAAATATGTGCCCATCTGACCCAAGCATATAACTTCCCCTCATGTTGCCCCTTCCAAAGGAATCTGCAACATAAATATTGTATCATGTTCAAGATGCCCCTTGGAATCCAAGCCAAAGACATCCAGTACACTGCAATGGCTTCAAGAACCGATTTGATGAGAATGAGTCAACCAACCCGGGACAACCATCTGTGGTGCCAAATATTCAGTCGTATTTTAATTTTGGCCACTAGCCAACTCTAATATGTGATCTTATATTGTATAGGCTTGATCCAAAATCCAAGTTATTTGATCCCTTCTTCAAAAGGGAGAGCAGTAAAAGGAAATCGTTGGCTGACATAGTGAACTTCATGAGTTGAACAACCAGGTGCAATCACAATCGATTTCTCACTATTACATTCCATACCAGTTGTCAAGCAGAAAGTTATGAAAATCAATGAAAGGGTTGTAGTATCACCAAGAGAACCATTTAGGAATATTAGTACATCATTAACAAAAAATAAATGACTAAATATGCATCCATTGGTAGTTTTGATACCCTGTAATCTACCCATCCTTTTCTCCTCAGATATAAAGCGACTTGGATCTTCCATGATCAACAAGAAAATAAGTGGGGAGAGAGGACATCCTTGTTTAAGTCCTCGCTCAACATGGAAGAAGGGTGAGGTAGAACCATTAATAAGAACACTATAAGAAACAGAAGCTATGCAACACATGATCCATTGTATGAAACCAATGGGGAACCCAAATGTGTCAAGAGCATTCTCAGGTAAAGCCAACTTTTACGATCAAATGCCTTTACAAGGTAAATCTTATGTATCATACCCTTGAGCCTCTTAATCTTAATGGAATGAAGAACCTCTTGGGTAGTACCAACTGCTTCATGAATTTGACGATGATTGAGGAAAGCAAATTGTTTCAGAGAGATATGTTCAGATAATATAGGCTTAAGGTGGTTGGTGATGATCTTGTATATGCAGTTGTAGAGGAAGATGTACTTGAAATCATTGAAGGTCAAAGGGGAGTCAGATTGGGAATCAGGGAAATGAAAATAGAGTTGAAGGCATCATACATTCATCCAAAAGTTCGGCATTCTTCAATAACCTATAGCAGGTTGTTCCCAATACTTCAAAAAATGCTAGGTAGAATTCAATCGGCCAACCATCTGGGCCAAGACCCTTATCTTTCTTGAACCATTTGAGGGTGCCTTCCAGTTCTCCCACAGTGACAGGTTTGGTGAGATCCTCAGTTGTTTCTTGATCAGCAAACCTAGGAAAAAAACCTACCACTTCAAGAATTTCAGCAAGTGTAGCTTCTTGGGGCGCTTTGAAAAGTCTACTAAATTGAGAGGAGTCGAGGGTAGCAAGATGATTAAATGAATGAAATTTTTGACCAGTCTCATCCTCCAGGTGCTAAATCGTATTGATAGCACGACGCCTATTAGCAAATTGATGGTAAAATTTAGTATTACCATCCCCAGATTGTAGCCAAATGGCACAACTCCTTATTCTCCAAGTCTCCTCTCTATCCTTCAATATTATAATTATCTCTGCTTCAAGATGAATAAGGCACTCTTTAAGCTCAGTAGATTCAAAACCCCTCCCATTTACTCCAATTATGTTTGTAAGTTCAAGTTCAATATCATTTAGATGTCGTTGATCCCTTGTTCTTTTTTCCTTTTCCCATTCAATAGTTTTGTGCTTGAGGCAGAGGAGCTTATTTGCAAAACATTTAGTATGGGAATGGCTAGGAAAAGGGGGATGGGATTTCCAGTAATCCATGACCATGTTGGTGTAGACTGTGTTCTTGAGTCAAGTAGATTTAAACTTGAAGGGGGCTTTAGGCTTTTGATCAGCAGTTGCAAATTCAAGATATCTGGGAGAATGATTGGATAATCCCCTAGATCTCACCCATTGATGATACAAAGCAAAATGGACAAGTAATGCTTCTTTGATGAGAAAACAATCTAGTCTATGGGCAAGCATAACATCCCCAATTCTTTGCACCAGGTAGGTTGAGGACGAACCATAGGAATATCGATGAAATGGTGGTGATTCAGAAGGTTGCAGATGGAGTCAGAGAAAGGATCAACTTGTGCATTCTGACCCCATGTTTTGGCTTGGCCAGTAGAGAAATTGAGCCCCCCCTTAAAATGATGTTATCAACTTGCAAGAAGGATGAATCAAGGAGTGATTCCCAATAGGTGGGCCAATCAATGCAAGGACCATATACATTAATCAATCTAAAATCTCTATCGAAATCAGATGAGAAAATATCAGCCCCAATAAAGCCATCACCCCCCCAAACATTAAGCAGTCTGACAGACCTAGGGTTATAACCAAATGCAATGCCTCCAGAACGGCCCCAAACATCGAGGGCATGAAAGTGCCATCTGGTAGCCAGTGCTTCAAGGGTAGGAATAATATGATCAATGAGGGCAAGCATTTCCTGTAGAAAAAAAATGTCCACCTTATCAAGTTCCAGTAGTCTCTGAAAGGCTAGTTTTTTGGCAGGACTAGCCAACCCACAATAATTAAAGGATAACCACTTCATGGAGGACCAGAGGTAGGGGATGTTAATGCTCTAAGGACCCTATCAATAGGAAGTTGATGCCTTTTGGCTTCATCCTGACCAACTTGGATGATAAATTTGGAGATTTGAGAGTGGTGACCCCTAGTCGGTTTTGGGGGGGGGGGGGAAGACGATGCCAAGATCGTAATAGTCGTCGAAGGAAAATTTAACTATTGAGAGGAGATTATAGGAGTGACTCGGCCAGGAATCCAAGGAAGACTCAAAGAGAGGAGCAACTGACGGGATGTCAGGGAAGGGAGGGAGGGTGTCCGAAAATATGGGAGAGGAGGAAACAGGGGGACAAGTGAGAGGAGTGTGAATATATGCAGGTGCAGAGGGGAAAGTGCAGAAGATGCAATATGGAAAACATCAGTAATAAAGGTATTAACATGAGGGGGAGAGAGGGGAGGATTACCTGATAAGATGGTTGCCGCCACCACTGCCTAAGATCTAGTAATGCAAGGAGAGGGTGGACGAACAAGAGTTGAGCTTGAACCAGGCAACAAACCCTTTGTAGAAGGGGGGCGACCATATTTTGAAGCAGCCCTCTTGTTCTGAGCACTAGAAGGAGTGTCTGCGATGTTGTTATCATGTTGCAGTGTAGAGGCAGAATCGATAGCCAACATAGGGCAATCCTTTTATAAGTGGCCAATCTTGTGGCAACAACGACATTTATAGGGAACCCCCTCGAAGTCAAGGATCTAAAGGCGATTGGTGTTCTGCCATTGAATGTTAAGATTCTCCTTCAAGCCTTCCCGAGTGTATAGGTGAACAAGGATACGTCCCATGGCAATGTTGGTAGTAATCACATAGGATTTATCATAATCCAAGTAGGTGCCTAGAGTGTTGCCAATGTGCTTGAAGATGTCTTCTAACCAGAAATGGAGTGGGAGTCTAGGAAGATGAACCCAAATAGGGTCAACCCCTAGATGTTTGCAATTTGGGTCAAAAAGGGGACTCCACCGCTTGAGCAGTATTGGGGCGAGCTCAATATGCCAGTATTTAGACAGTGCCCAAGGGATATATTAAGGACACTGAAATCTAAGTGAAAACCATCCTCGAGGACTTGTCCCCATATTTCCAGTAACCATTATCAAAGGTGAACTGTGATGTAAGAGCACCCATGCACATGCCCCACTAGTACCCTATCAGGCGTTTCTATAATGTCCCCCATCTACAACCTGTCACCAAGTATGAGCAAGAGTTTTTTTTTCGGCCTTGATGCCCTTGTACATTTTTGCCAACCAAGGGGATTTTCCCACATGAGGAGAGATCAGGACGTCTAAGACTGAACCTTGTGTAGCAAAAACCCTAATACCAACACCAATGTCAGGAGGCAGGAGGGAGGAGCCCTCAAAGTAGCCAGATGTAATGGGAAAGGAGGCCACGGGAGAGGAAAATGGGCTAGGTGGAGTCGCAGAATAATGGAAAGGAGGCCACGGGAGAGGATAATGGGCTAGGTGGAGTCACAAAGTAATGGAAAGGAGGCCCTTGGACAGGAGGGTTAGGTTGAAGAGGAACCTCGGGTGAGAAGGTACTTGATAGATCCGACAAGTATGAGGTACCGGGGGGGTTAAGACAAGAGGCAAGGAACTACATTACTCTCTATTTAAGCCTTTTCCATGGTCTGCCTCTTCATCTGGTCCTGATGATGAACCATACTTGTTGGTTCGAAACGCGTCGGCCAATCTCTCATGTGATTTCTACCAAAATACCTTGTTTAACTACAGAGATGCAAACAAGGGACGGGAAAAAGAGGAGTCCGGGAGGAGAGATGTGCCAGGAGAGCCTGAAAAAGACAGGGAAGAGGGGGCTGGATTGACCAATGACACAAAATTCTGAGTCAGTGGCCAAGGATGAGAGAAGAAAGGCACGAGAAACCCCTAGGGTCACCCTCTAGAGAAGATGGGATCTACAGGTTGATGGGGGAGGTAGCAACATATAACTAAGGTGGTGAAACTGTCCATATAGGCACCGAGTCATAGGGGTCCTTGGAGTAATTGACCAAGTCATCCTCCATCTCAGCCGACAAAAAGTGATGGGTGTTCCACAAAAAGTGTTGCCCATCGACAGATGCCAAAAACCACCGTGCAGTTGCGTCAAGACAATAATCCCTGGAGCCAGGACTAGTGAGTGTCAGCGAAATAGAAGCATTCACCAAAACAGAGAGAGTTTAAAAGTTTAGCTAAAATCTTCTACAGATCGAGCCCTAGCTCACAGCAAGAGCGCAATGAGGTTCTGCAAAGCCATTACTAGGGTTTTTGAAATTAGCTAAGTTGTGGTAGTTTCGTAAAACTATTAATTCTCTGAGAGGGTCAAGATTCAGAGGAGAGAGTTGAATGATTGAATGATATTTTAACATCCATGAGACTAAAAGAGTCTATGGGACTAATTGGAATTGATAATATTTGAACCCATAGCCTCCAATGAACTCAAACTGCTAAATTAATTAACAATTAGAAGAATTAATTTCAGTTGATGCAATAGAATTTCAATGGTGAAACTTTCCCAACCAACATTTTGAGAGCACCTTCCTTATTTGTTACAAGCCATGGAAAACCTATTTGAAGCAAATCTTCAAGGGACAAGCCCCAATGGAAGATGCTTCTGCAAGGTCGAGCGGCCCCACATTGAAAGGCCCCTTGATTGTTGAGTGCCTCAAACCCCATAGAAAATTCTCAAGTATTAATGATACATAGCCCTGCCCTTGCAGATAAGAATTGTTGGTGTCAATATCCTCTTGTCCAAAGGCTCCAAGGTATCCATTTTATGGATCATTTGTTGCAACATTGCCATTCTCAACATAACAAAGCAAAGAAAACCTAACGCAAATGCAGACCATTTTTTTCATCCTACATAACTTTGCATTAGCATGCATGCATTTTATATTTGGTTAAAATGGTATCAAAGAAAAATTCAATGAGGTTATGGTGGTTATGAAGTACCTCATATATTAAATAGTATAGAGGTTATTAGGTATGTCACCAAGGTTCAATTCCTCCAAGTGGCATGTTGAGTACATAAATAGCATATTGTTGTAGTGAACTTGAGTCTTTTATTGAAAAAACCTTAAGCTTGTATATAATCTAATTCATTGTAGGTACCATCCTTAAAATGAGTGGAAGTGCTTATAGGGTTTTTTCAAGATGTGTACTTCATGGAAGAAACAAAACATTTTGACTTATATAATAACTTGTATGAATAGTTTCACTTGAAAATCAAGACATAAAAGTTGGTTGAAAAGAACTTTCGAAATATCTTTTCTGTGGAGTATTCATACCATATCTCTGGCCCAATAAAAAAAATGGTTAAAAAGATTATGTTTATGGGGGGAGAGGCATTATAATTAGTAATGTTTGCAATATTGTGTCTTATCCTTATTATGTCTTCCCATATTTAACACATAAATTAAAGTATTAAAAGAATATGTTTGTGTTAATACTATTTTTTCTTGTAAGTTAAAAGCTTTTATTGAAGCCAAAAAGATACAAATAGTAGTTGGTCCTGATTCTCCCATGGTCCGCCACTAGGGAAATCAACATAATAGGAGAACCAATGGCCTTTAGTCCAAGATATTAACAAGTTTAAAATGAGTTGAAACCTAGCCAATATTTGTTATTTAACCCAATAATAAATAGTAACAATAGTTGATTTATGGGAAAACTATTAATAAAATAAAAAACAAAAATCTTCTATTTCTAACCATCCTATGAAGCGCGGAGAATAAAAGCAATAGAGTTTGCGTAAACAAACCATACTAAGAATATAGTGAGGCATACACTTAAACAAGGATAGGATCAGAGTTGTTGTGGCTGATGGGAACTGATCTTTGAGCAACTCCTGCTTCAATGTATAAATGTCTCCCATATATTCCCTTTAAATTTAACCCAATTTCAACTAAGACCAATAATATTTTATCCATAGCATCATTCTTGTCCAACACGACTTTATCCAAGAGGGATTTCATATGCTAGCAAAGATCAATTTTGTATAAGTATTCATTCTAGCGCCTGTGGGTATGCCCTGCATCTGGCACCCAAGTTGCCACCATCACTACAATTTCCAAGTTGGGATAAACTTGCTCTCTCACCGATAACATCATCTTACAAGTCATGTAGTTCATCACTAATTATGGTTGAAGTTTGTTCACGATAAGCTTGAGCTAACAAATCCACTCTCATTTGTGCTCTCACACCACATGAGGAGCCATGACCTCCACCTCTCCTTCGACACCGAGCATGATCACAAACCATGGCAGCTAGTAAAGTAAGTGGATAAGACCCCTCGATGGCTAAACAAAACTTTCACCTCAAATAAGGCGCAATCTTGGCCAAAGAAGTAACCTCTAGGAACCCCACACTAGAGAATGAAACTAAAAACCAACCAATAAAGATTTCCTTGAGTCTTATTGAATAAAGGGAAATTACCAAAATCAAGCATAAAGAGAAGTGTAGGACAAGACCACATCTCGTCCATACTAATGAGGACATAAAACACTAATCTTAGGAAGTCCCACCATATCATGACAATTAATCCACACCACCCTAGCAAAAATTAGGATCCAATAATAATACTTTCCCATATATGAGCCTTCTAGGTAGAGTAAAGAATGAAGTGAGAGGCCATTATGAAACTAGTGTGGAGATCATTAATACACATAACACGTTGAGTCACGAAGACAAACGGTGGTGACATGTCTTCCCTACTCATCAAGGGAGGTTGTGGTGTGCATGCCATCCTCATTTAACATATCGTCCATGTTCACCCCATATGAGGATTATTTTAAAGGAGGACATGGGGGTGGCTTTGATCAACTTATGTGTGCATATGTCATGAGACTATTTAATATAATCTCTTTTTGGTGCAACGACATGTTCAACCATTACCTCTGTTGGACACCTAATCCTCAATGGGTTAGTGTGGAAGTGGAATAGACAAAAGGAAGTCCAAGATACCTTGGGATGTGGAACCCAATGGTCAAACCATGTACTATAAATGTATATCAGTTGTTAATAAAAATGTATTCTCATGTTTTATCCTTTAGATTCTCTTGTTGCCCATGTGTGTTTAACATGGTATCAAAGCGGGCGATTGCTGGTCCTGCTCCAATTTGAGCCACTTGTTTTGTGGTCTCTATATACATGTCAGTTCTGCCTTTCCCCTAATCAGATTTGATCAGAATTGCCACCTTATAGAGCGTTTTTACTGTGTGCATACATACCTATTTCATTACTAAGCATATTTCACATGGTATCTGTCCATTTTCCTTGCCACACACCTATGGATCTAACCTCTCAGCATGAATCTTGCTGAGTTATTTTCCACACATGTCAAATATGCCTCTAAATTGGTCAGATTTTCCAGTCCAACAACCTTCTTGACATCATTAATTAATGCCCTAAATGCTTGTCAGAATTGAGCGTTTTATTCCTCATTCTGCGCCATATTCCTTCCTTTCCTTTCCTTTCTGGCTTTGTGGCCTCTCTGCCATAACCGTTGTCTGCCATTGTCTGCCATATTCCATATATTCTCTAGTCCGACCTACCGGATACGAACCATAGATTCAATATTGTTCAAGCTAAACTCAAACTTCTGTGAAATGCGATCCAAATGCCCTACTGCTAACTTTGAATCCATTTCATAACCTTTTGCAATCCTTATGAGGTGAATCCCCTGTTCCAATCTCATAATCCTGACTGCGTGATAGTTCTACCATTAGCTTTAACGATGCTCCCATATTTTGTTTAACGCTATCCCATATTTGTTTAACACTGCCATCGAAGCCTCGGAATTGCAATTTTTGTATTCAGAACATTGCAGGTCTTTGCATTGCTCCTAAGGCCAAAGAAAGAGCACAAGTTTCGAAGGTACTAGAATGTATATCATCACAACCTTGGTTATACAGTTGTTGTTTTAAGTATACAGAACATGTTCAAAGGATTTGATATTCTGAGACCTAATAACAAGTGGAAGCGAGCTTTGGACTGGTGCGCATCAGTTGCCTCCACATTGGAACGAAGAATGCTACTTCGATGAATACGAGTTGAATGTGTTGAATTTGAAACCTATAGTGTGTTGAATTTGAAACCTGTGGTGCGGTGAATTTGAATGTGTTGAATGTGTTTAAGCGCTATCTTACATTGAAACCTACCCATACATTTAAGCATTGTCTTCGCTTTTGAATGTCTTCGCATTATTATAACAAGGGCAGGTTTCTCTGAGCAACGTGTTGGTCATATTTCAATGGAGGGCCATCTTGGGTGGTCCCATTTATCACCAGAAGCTAACTGGACATATGCTTAAAACTGGAGCCTTAACTATCTTCGTTTTACTTGAGCATTACATTCCATAATTTCCAAATCAGAGCATCACTTATCTCTACTACCCAGGCTCCATGTTATTCTCCCTATTGTGAATTATTTCATGTATAAGAAATAAATGATGTATGCTATAAAAAAAAAAAAAAAAAAAATATGTGTGTTGCATTTAAGACTATGCCGCTTCAAGAATATCTTATCACTAAAGTTAAAATACCTCTGCGGCTTGCGGCCTTGAAAGTCTTCATTTATGAAATGTGCGGAGTTTGTTGAGACCTAGATTGTTATAGTGGAGGTTTCGGAAGATCTATTTATATACTTGTTAGAGTGCCTAACAAAATGAAGCTGACGTTGGTTGAGGCCAACTTTACTATCATTTAAGCAGCAATCAAAAAATTGACTCATTGCAGTGACAGTATAGAGAAGAATATTGTATGGAAGTTGGTCAAATCAAATGCTCTTAAAACTAACAAGGTATGTTTTGTAGTAGTTTTTGTTTTCGAAGATTTAATTCCCTTCTCCTTCAATAAGACAAGAGGATTGAGGACAGATTAGTGAAGGTTTTGTTTGGTGAATATAGTGAAGGTTTTGTTTGGTGGCTATAATAATCTTGTGTATTGATGCCATGAAAAGGCAAGGGTTTCTCAAGAACAGAAATGCCACATATATATTGATGATGTCTAGTTATAGTAATTAAGGAATAATCAGGTTGTATTGGTACAGTAAGCAAGGTGTCGCAATTGCATTTCCTTATCACTATCTTCACAGTAAGCAAGGTTTCAAGGTTTCACAGTTGCATTTCCTTGTCACTATGTTCTTGTAGCATTACACTATAACTCTATAGCTGGAATAATCACTTCACCTTTGATACAATGTTTTAGCATTCAAGTGTAGTGATATCAAATACTCATATATTGTACTGATCATTATCAAATACACAATTTCAGTGATATCATCATAGCATCAAATTTAAGGTCTTCAACAGTAACGTAGCTTCATCATCTTATTTTTATATGGATTGTAATTGGTGCTTGCTGGTTACACACTGATCATTTGTTGCGCATTTATAAAGGATAGTACTGTGTACTGTGAGTGGGTATTAATTTTATGCATTGAGTAGTAGTTGTGATGAGTTTTTAAGGTGTAAATCTGCATTGAAGAAAAAATGGCTAGAATCAATGAAGTATTAAAGTTCCTCAAAACTCTGATATTGTCTACTAATCATGGTACATTAAAAGTCCAAAATGCACAAGAGAAAATTGATTTTTGCAGCTCGAAACTCAGCTACAACGAGAAGAATTAAAATAGAGGAGTCATTCTGAACCTGTTTCCGTTCAGAAGATTGAAATAGACTCCCATAAAGCAGCAGTTGTACATGCAGATGCAGAAACTCAGTCTGCACTTCCCAAGCCCATCATCAGACCTTGGGAACAACTTGTCCACAACAAGCACAGAA
>APFE031502423.1:0-12168 GCA_000404065.3 Pinus taeda | reverse complement strand
AAAAGAAAAAATAATTTTTGTAATCCAAACATAGATAAAATAACTCAAAAAACTTACTTTTGAAATTCATTGGACATTTATTCTATTCATAGTTTACTTATCCTTACATGTGATAATTTTTCTTTTATAATCTTTCATCCTTCATTCCTTGCATTATGGTCCAAGTTGTGATAGCCATATCTTCTCAAAGATTCTTGATTTCAAGACTTGTCTTATTAGTGTTACATGTTAATATTTAGACCTTTTAAACTTTTGATTTTTTATATCAATATTCTCCCACATGTTGAAAATCCCATCTACCAAATTCCATGTCTCCACGTTTCCAAATTCAAGATGAAAAAATTTATCCATGGCTCTGAATGCATCACTTTGTGATTTTTTCCTTTTGCATTTTCCTCATCAATTGGGAATCGTATTTCCATACAACATTTCTTCCTAAGTTTGCATTAACCTTTGATCTATCCTCATCACATATTTCTTGAAATTCATTATAAATAAATTTGATCCATTGAATGAAACTAATAAGCATCCTATATTCGTTATTTTTGTTATGATCCCATGGAAATAATTATGCTTCCTCATCCCTTAAATCAACATAACTGATACATTTCACTATTTCAAAAAGAGGGTTATTTGGATGCTCCAGCATCAATTTTATTCTAGCCTTTGTGGAATGGTTTCCTCTAATCACATAATACTTATAGTCAAAACACTTTGATCTATCAAATGCATCCTTGTTAGAAACCTCCATTAAATCAACAAGAACCACATAGTCAACCTCATGTGTATATGGATTGTACCTAATAAATGTTTTCGAGTTATGAATAGGCTAATGGTGTGGATTTCTAATTTAGTATTTAGTTTGTCCTTCTGTAGGTTTATAAAATTGCCTTACATTCCACTAAAATGTATAGCCCTTATCAACCAAGTGGTTCTTCCTTCGATTTCTAATGGTGTGTTGGTAATGTCGTCCTCTAGATCAAAACTTCGTGTTATGATTTCTTTGCTACCTTTAGAACTTTCATTATGATATTAAGAGCTAACCAAGTTTTTTTCATAATGATCAACAATATTTTTTTTTTTGTAAATTAAACTATTTATATTGAGTAAAATATAATACAATAATGAGAGACAGGAAACCGGCAAACCGGAAATGATAAAACTATCAACCTCGGTCCCCGAGAGGAGTGAACCAATCATGGAGTTACAACAAATAACTTGAGAGCCAAACGAACTTTTACCCTGCAGGGGCAGGAACCTCAGCACAATGTTTTTTCCCTTTCTTTTTATTGACTTTTGTCCAGCCATCCTGGGGAGTATGAGCTAGAAAAACTTGAAGACTGGAATTCTCCATCAGGGGGATCTCCTTTTCTGATTCAGACGAGGAGGTCTCATGGACGTGTTTCTGGGAGATTGTTGTGACAGTAGTAAGCGCAGTAGTATCTGTGGGCGGATCCATCATTTGAGGCGCCTGAGCCTGTTCTGAGTCGCTCTCCTCATATTCCGAGCTTGAGGAGTCAGAGCTTACTGCTGGCGGCGGTGAACAAGGGGACCAACGCTTGGGCTTGGTTTTTGCAAAGTTGCCCTTTTTCGATTTTGCAGGCAGTGATGGGCAGGAGTTCTGCAAGTGCCCTGTTAGGTGACAGTGGCGGCAGTGGAAGGCAGTGTTTTCATAATCCAGGCTCTGGGTCCATACAAAGTCATTGATCTTGAGATTGATTTTCTCTGGCAGTCCCTTGCTTAGATCAAGCTCTACACATATTCTGGCATATGTGTAGAGGCCTTGTTGTTCCCGCTTGTAATCTCCCATTAAAAAGCTGCCCAAGGTGTTGCCTATTCTTCTATAGACGACTGTATGCCACAGGTGAAGTGGGAGGTTTGGAAGTCTGATCCATACAGGGGCTTTTGTGATGACTGCAGAAGCTGGGTCAAAATCTGAAAACCATGGAGTTAAGAAGAGTCCTGCTGTACCCATGAACCAAGGACCTTCTTCTAAGGCCTTTTCATAGTGCTTAGAACTGTCGAACATAACTATAAAATATCCTTTTGAGCAGAAGCAGACCTTGCAATGGTGAGTCCAGTTGTTATTGATCCAGTCATAAAGGTCCTTGGAACGAGGCCAAAGCCCATTAAATATGCAAATGTTGGCCCTTTCAACATATTTTTGAATGTCAGCTGCAACGTCAGGGTGGGAGATCTCAACAAAGGGGACCTCCTCTAACCTGTCAACCAGAAAAGGCTTGGGTTTGGGAGATTCAGGGGAAATGGGTATCTTAGAGTTAACTGCAGCTTTGGGTATCCCCGAGTTAGTTGCAGCTTTGTAGGAGAAGGGAGGAGCAGAAGAAGATTGACCTGTAGCGCCTCCTCTCAAACGAAGGGAAAATACTAAAGAGCTGTTATTTTTTATGCTGTAAGAAGAGAGAGGAAGAAGATCATTGAGCTGTTTACCTTGAAATATAAGTCTCTGAAAGCCAGAGCGGATCTCGAACCGGCGTTCCAGATTTACTTCGAGATTCTGCACCAAATATGAGGGGAATACCCATTGCAGAGTGGTCTTGTCTGAGATCTGTATGATTTGTACCTGAAAGGGGGCAGAGGAATTTTCAGAAGCTGTCTGAGGCATCACCAGGCCAAAGGCTTTTAGGTCTCCTATCTCTTGATGCACTTGAAGCAGAAGGGGAGGATAAAGCATCTGCCAAAGGTAGCCTTCGCTCCAGCCCAGATCCGCTGCACAGTAAAGGGCTTCAGATCTGCAGAGTGGCTGCTGATCATTTGCGATGGATCCACCAGTGCCGTTGCCCCCTTTGACATCACCGCCCTGGCCCTTGATCCCTGGGATTTCGCAGCAGGACAATGCACCCTTGGAGAGCGGGGGTTTGCCTGAGCGGCCAAGTCTATTCATGTCAGCACACAACGCGCGGGAATTCCCAGCCTTCAATGGCCTCACATCCGCATAGGGCTCTCTCCCGAATTCTTTCTCTTCCTCAGTGATTTGCCCGAGAAAACCAATACAAACAACAAAGGAAGGTCGGCGTGGGGGCAGGAGTATAACTGGCCGCAAATCCTTCTTGCCATGTCGAGCAGCCCTCCCCTGTTTGGCAAATCCTCCTGCGACGGTAAGGACTACGACATGAGAGAGGGAAAGGTCTGAACTTGGTTTTGCAGCACTGATCCCATGCGGCGCAGAGCATTTGCCGCTCAGAAACCTGGATTCCTGGCCGGCGGCGGCAACATCCCTGCACTCTAAAACCCTAGCCATCTCGCGTCCAATCAAGCTCTAATGATCAACAATATTAGATTTCCTCCTTTTACCATTTAAATGAGTTTCTTCTAAATCAACAATTTGTTCATAATTAATAGGAATAAAATCATCTTTGGGAATAATTATTTTCTATTTTTGATGTTTTTTTAGCAAGAATGATAACCTCATTATCACTAATTATTGCAACAGAAGAAAATATGCAACTGTAGAATATATATTTTATTATTGACTGAATGAATGAATAGTTGATTACAACCTCTTGTGATGGTGCGCCTAAATAGGCATTAACTAGTCACAAGAGTCTTGAAAGACATGACTCTTACCTTTTGGTAATTAATGTTTTTATTAATTACAGTTTAGTTATTAATTATTATTATATTCATAACATTGCCACTCCTTTAGAGATGCTTTGTCCTCAAAGCAAAGGTAATGATGGGTATTTTTGTTAGAACTTTTCTATTTCCCACAAAGAATCTTCTTTTAGAAGTTTTTTTCCATTTAATGAGGTATTCTTTAATGGTTTTGGAACGTAATACTTTTTCCATGGTAGCAAGAATGCCTTCTAGTTATAAAATGATTCTTCCTTCGTCATCAACTTTGAGTATTTATATTTGAACTGATTGATTTCGTCTTATAATTTTTTTAAGACACAATACATGGAACACATTATGGATCTGGCGGTTATCTTGTAATTTCAACTGATAAGCCACTTCACTGATTTCTTATTATTATTTGGAAAGGCCATAAAATTTTGGGGCCAAGTTATTCTTCCCTTGTTTCTTCAGAGATAATTACTTGTAGGTTTGAAGTCTTACAAATACCAAATCACCTTCATTGAATTCTCTCTCTTAACGGTGTTGATATGCTTGTTGTTTCATCCGATTACTAGTCGTCATTAAATTTTCTTTCGATATTTTAATGATTTTATTCTGCCAAATTATTCTTCATTAATTGAACCTTCAAGTCACTTAATGCAAAGTCCTTCCATTTGGGAGATTCATAAATGGCTCATAACCATATAAAGCTTGAAAAGGGGTCATTTTAATTGATGTGTGGGAGGTGGAGTTGTACCACCATTCAACTAGATGTAACCATTGATACCATTTATTTTTCTTATATGTTACAATACAACGAAGATTCATTTCCAAACATTATTCACTATTTATGTTTTTCCATCTATTTGCAGGTGATAAGCTGAACCCATGTTAAGGGATATTCTACCCTAGTTAGAAAAATCCTTCCAAAAATTCACTTTAAATTTTACGTCTCTATTTTTTACGATGACCTGTGGGAGGCCATGTAATTTATAGACGGTTTTTCAAAAGAGTTATGCAATTTGTTTTGTTGAATTTGTCTTCTTAACTTCCATGAAATGTGTGTATTTTGTTATTCTATCCACCACAACGAATATTTTGTACTTTCCATCAAACATAGGCAACCCTTCGATGAAATCCATCAAGATTTCTCCCACTGTTGATTTGGGATATGTAAAGGGTGAAGCGATCTTGAGGTTAGAAAATTCTCATTTTTATTTCTTTATCACACATCATGTTCAACGATGAATTTTGAATCTTTTTAGTCACCCCCTTCCAATAGAATGATTGACAAGTATTATAGTATGTTTTGAAGAATCCAAAATGTCTTGCTGCTAGTGAACTGTATTTCCCTTAAAACCTTTATTTTAAATTTGGAGGATGGGATTAGATAAATTCTGCCTTTATACCATAGTATATCATTTTCCATTCAAAGTTTGGATTTAGATCCAGATTTTCGATTATAGAACAAGATTATGGATCCTTGGCATATTCAATTCGAATCTCATCTAACTAGTTGGGTACTACTACTAATGTTGCACATGTTGTTATGTCCTTATATCTCCATGAAAGAGCGTTAGTGACTGCATTATCCTTCCCCCTTTTATGTATTATTTCCATGTCAATGTGGAGAGTTTATCCATCCATTTTTTTTGTTCTGTAGATAATGTCTTTTGTTGTAATAAGAATTGAATATTGTTGTGATTTGTATGAATTGAAAATTTTCTTCCCAAGAGGTATTGACACCATTTATTCAATGCATGTATGATGGAAAGCATTTTTTTTTATGATAAGTAGACTTCATGATTTCCCTTTTGTTGAGATTTCGACTTTCAAAAGCTATTGGGTGGTTGTACTGCATTAATACTACTCCAATCCTAAACCCCAAAGCATCACATCCAACCACAAAAGGCTTGGAAAAATATGGAGTTTCTAATCTTGGAGTAGATGACATTACTTATTTTAATGTCTCAAAACACACTTCTGCTTTGCTATCCCATTGAAAGATATTTTTCTTTAACAAGTTTGATGGGGGTACATTCAAGTGCGCATAGTCTTTGACAAATATTATATAATATCTTGTTAATCCGAGAAACCCTCTTAATTTCAATATATTTCTTAGTTTTGGCCATTCTTTGATTGCCTTGATTTTACTGGGGTCTACATTGACTCCTTCCTTGTATATGATGTGACTGAGGCATTCAACTTGCTTTTCAACAAAAGTACACTCATTTTTTTTCATATAACTAATATTTTTCTATTAAAGAAAGTACATCCTCCAGGTGCTTGAGGTGATCCTTCCAGGTTTTGTTGTAGATAAGGATATCATCAAAGAAAACCAATACAAAATTTCATAAGTATGGATGAAAAATCTCATTCATAGTTGCTTGCAATGTAACTAGGGAATTTGTTAATCTGAATGGCATCACCTTGAATTCATAATGTCCTTCATGAGTTCTAAAAGCAGTCTTATCGACATCTTCTAGCCTTACTCATATCTAATAATAAGATGACCTCATATCTAACTTTGAGAAGTATTTTGTGTCGTGGAGTTTGTCTAACAACTTGTCTATGAATGGGACGAGAATTTAATTTTTATAGTTGTTTTGTTTAACCCTTGATAGTCTATACATAGTCTAAAATATCCATCCTTCTTTTGAACCAATATCACTGGAGATTGCATATGGGCTTTTGATTTTTGTAATAACTCCAAATTTTAACAAATCTTGAATTAGTCTCTTTATCATTGTTTTGTGATGATGAGGATATTAGTATGGTTTGTTGTTAACGGGTGCCACATCTGATTTAACTTCTACATTGTGTTTCTTCTTTCTTTTTGGTGGTAACTTCATAGGCAATTCCTGAAATACCATGTTATACCTTTGGAATAAATATGCAATCTATGGGTGTTTTGGTTGAACAACATTTGTGGTTAATAAACCTATTTGCTTACATTGTACGATATATATTTGTGCTCCTTTTCGAATAAGTTTTTTTATTTGTTGTGTAGATACAATTTGAGCAAGAGATGGTTGGAATCTGAATAATTTATATCTTCTACTAGCCCATTTGAACTTAATAAATTTCTTTTGATTATTTGTGGAGTGCATTCCAAATGTTTGTAGCCATTGTATTCTCAAAACAATGTCTACTCTTTCCAAGGGTATTGTATAGAAACTAGACTCTAATTCATAAACGTTTAGTTGTAATTTAGCCTTGTGAATTTTTCCAACTCCATCTATTCTTTTGCCATTTGCCACCATGACTCTTATATTTGTCACTGGGTACATAAACAGTTTTAGTTTCCTTGCAACATTTACATCTATTAAATTATGTGTAACAACCTCCTCCCACACTTACCCAAGTAATTGGCCTGTTTGGTCAATTTAGTGTGTTCTAAATTGCTATATGAATTGTCAATCCGGGAGTCGTAAATTGTTGAAGTGAAGTGCACTATCTATGCAAGATAACCATTTTCTTATTTCTTTGTCGTTTTAAGTTTTTTTTTTGGTTTGTTTTTGGATTTATCTTCTTGTTGATTTCCTAATGTGAAATGGTGTGTGAGAGATGGTGATTCTAGTAATCAAGTATGGACAATTGTATTCAATGAATAATTTCCAAACTTCAAAGTGATCCAAAGGTGTTCAAACTTTACAATGATGAAATCAAGATGTGCCTAGATTCTAATTAACAAAACAGTGAACTATGACTATGGAACCCAGTATCCTTGTTGTTGTTATAAAGAAGAGAAAAGACTGAACTCAAAGCAATTTAAAGACTGAAAGCAAAGTAAACTAATCATATCACATCAACTCATTTTTGACCCCTCACCATTTGAATCGCTCTGGCTATAGGAAGTATTCGTACACAAATTGAATGATCTGATATCTAAGTTGCATGAAATAGAACTAAGATTAAGCTACACATTCACTCCACAATTCCTCATCATTTGGTAACTTAAGAATGATATGAATAGTCTAATCACTAACTTGCAGCAAAGTAAATGAATCAAAGCAAAACTAAGAAATAAGCAATGCTGGAAATAAAATCAATAAAACAAATCAGCAGTAGGACAAGATAATCCCATCATGTCATTAGTCATCAAAACTTATATGTACTGCCCGAGCTTCCTATCAGAACCTGAAATGCAAACACTGATTAGTTGTCAATCAAATAAAAGCATAAAAGAACTTTTGAACATGCAAATGACATCAACCATGAGCAAGTTAATATATATAGCAAGTATCTACGGTATCAAAAGCGTAAAATGTAGAAAAACATAAAACTATACATCAGCTACAAGACCTTGGTGTACAGGGGCCCTCTGCACCCTCGGTCATTCAGAACCAATCACAAAATTGAACGAGAAATCAGTGTCTTCTCATATATTGCAAAACAATTATGAAATAGAGACTAAGTCTCGGCTCAAAGGCTCTTACAACAGTCAAGTTTTACACAACAACTAACTAGCTATACGCATATAGAGATGCGTTATTTATAGCAGAAAATGCATAACAAATTAACACGGCCTGTGCTGGTAGCCAAGCACGTAAAAGACAAAATCCGGAGTTATAGCAGTATGGTGGCCGTGGACAGTAAATCCAAGAGATAGTTTGTTGGATTCGATCGATGAGCAATCCCTAGGTGTTAATACACCTCCTAAAACTCAGGACCTTGCCACGCAAACCTCATCATGCTGAAAACAGAGTCGTGCCACCGCTTAACTCCTTGTGTTGACCACCGGTTGACCAGCCTTGACCGCAAGCTTCTATGGATGATTTGGCTGAACCAAGGGGACACGCTCCATGTCTACATCCTTTATGGCTTGCCCATGTGGCTAAGTTCTTCAATGGACACCTGCAGCATACAGTTTAACAAAAAGGCTGCGGAAACTGATTCTGGCTGCGAAAAGTGGTAGGTTTCGCAGCTGGTTGAACAAAAATCTAAACCAAATAGCAGTCACAAAACGTACTTAGGAAACCATTTATATACTCATTTTAAACTATTATGCAGTGATTTGATAGCTTAGAGGTTCAGGTAATTGGAGAAAAAGGCCAAAAATGGATGTAGGGAAGGTGTAAGTTTGGGACTCAACATACCCCCACTGTGAAGGTGTTGCATGTCCTCATGCAACCAAAAGTTAGTCATCTCCCTTTAGTCTATGTATTCTGAAGCCTTTGCTAAGACATCTAGTCCTCTCCTCTTCTTTCTTGGTGCTACTACCATCGTGGGTTTCCTTATCAAACATCTGAACTTGAGATTGATTAATTCCCTGCTCAACTTTGTGCACTTCTTCTTTAGTTTCTTGTTCTTCTTCTGCCACAATCCCATATGCAACATGGTATTATCATGAATAATTTTTTCCACTTTGCTTTGCTCTTTTAATGCCTCATTTTCTTGTTTGATGTGCCTGTTTAGAACTTCCAATTCAAACACTTCTTGTTTCAGCTTGAACCTGTGCATCTTGTCATGTGAGGAAGATGGATTGGTGTGGTCGGGCCTGCAAGCTGTCTTCTCTAAAGATTCGAGGTAGTCATATACCTCTTGCTGTTTTGGATCAATTTCAGGTGTTTTCCTCAGGTTGGCTTCAATATTAGGTAGAGGATGAGGTGGACTGTGGCCCGCTTGAGGTTTCTCAGGTGTTTCCCCACCCAAGTCAATGAAGTGGGTTCCTTTTACTTGTGTTCTCCTCCACTTTCCTTTGAGTCTACTGCTCCTTCTTAAGTACTATGGGCTAGTACTTTCCTCTTCCATAATTTGTTTCCCTTTTTCTTCCTTCTTAGTTGTGGCAGCTTGTTTTTGGAGATGCACTAGTCTCTCTGATAACACTTGATAATCTTCCTCTATAGATGGTTCTAGTGATTGATAAACATCTTGTAAGTTCCTCTTTCCCTTCAACTTTCTTTGCTTTTTGTCCTTAATTCTTTCCTCTTTTTGAACAGTTTCTTTAGCTTTATCAATACGAGAATCTTGGATTATGACACTTTTTCCTTTTCTCCTACTCTTTCTCGGTGCCTTTGGTGTACTGCTTCCCGGGGCTTCGATTGTTCTTGAAAATAGTTTCTCACTAGAAACCTCTCCCAAGTATCTTTGTTTCTTTTCAACTGGTCTTCGACTAGAATCCTCACTAATCCATGATGGTACAAATGAGGCTCTATATCTCCTATGTTCTTTTGGACTGTATTACTCATCTTTTTCAAACTCAACAGTAAGAAATAGGGAAAATTAAGAGCTTATTTTTCTAGAAAGTTCATCAAGAGCCTAGTGTGATACATGTACATCGTACCAAACCAGCCTTCACAAGTAATAAATTTTTGAATGATTAATAGTAGGCCTGCCCATTCTTCTTTCAGTGCATTAACAGGAATCCCTCTTGTAAATACAGTAACATCCATACCTGGGTTACGCAATATGACTCTCCATGCTTGCTCGTCCAGACTTTTGTTCTTAAACCAACGCTCACCTTCCCGGGGCAAATCTGTAGCTGCAGCAATTGAGGCTTTAGTGACCGTGAATTTCAGGACTCCAATCTCTACCACTTGGTCATTGAAAGACCTTGCAAAGGCTTTCGTGACCTCCTTATTATGGCCTTTGAATTTCTGGATGAAACGAAGCCATTTGGCTTTCTTCAGCAATTCCTTTGTCTGAGGGTACCCTTCTAAAAATTTAAGCCCTTCCGGCCCTGCCCTCAGTAGCTGTCCCATCTTCCTCTGTTAAAAATTCTTCTCTGAAATTCAACTACGTATTGTATGAGGGTTTTATCGGAGGTAAGACGGTTCTGTTTGTGGAAGAACGATGGTCAAAATGGATATGGGAATTGGGATGTTCAAGAGTTGTAAGCGGAACAGGGGATGAGCAGCCGAGATAGAATGGAGGCATATGCTAATGAAGTGCGGCTTAACACAAGTGAAATGGCGTCGGGATTTTGAATTAAATGGCTGCGTGAGACGTTACACTTGATAAAATGACTGCACAGAGTACGATGGAGAGGAGCCGTATCCACATAGGTCACGTCTCATGAATGTAAGTGGAGTACGAGAGTGTAGTTCATCTATGAGTTGAACCCGAGAAATAATCATGAGACAGTTTAGGGAGTAAATGTATGATTTATGGAGTGAGGTTGTGGAATGGTAGTGGAACTATCATAACAATCATTGCACATAGTGAGTTTTAATGGTTCAATACTATGCAAATTTGTGCCTTTAATTGTTATTTGAAATAAATTTTTGACTATACCTTTAGAATCCTTGTCTTTGTTGTCCAATAGCCCTGACTCAATTACTCCCTATTGATGTCTGTGGATGCCCCATATCCATGTCTTCATGCTTGGTCATACCTGCATTTTTATTTTATTACACTAACACCTTGACTGTAATTTTGAAAAACAGAGTAGTGGCTGCGGAAACTGCTTCTGGCTGCGGAAACTGATTCCGGCTGTGGAAACTTGGCACAACAACCACTTAGCTAAACAAAGATAGTTAGACCATAACTATCTGAATGGAAATGATCATGGGAAGGAAAAAAAAAACTTTTATTGATGGAATGGAATGGATGAAATGGAGTGAAATGAAGTGAATGGAGTGAAAAATGGAAATGAAATGAAGTGAGATGAAGTGAGTGGAGTAAAAAATGGAAATGATGAAGAAAGGAAGATATTTTTTTTTTGGAAAATATAGAGTGTCAGGTGTCCCTGATTTTCACTCTACATTTTCTGTATAAGACTGCCAATCAGAGATTGGTTTTCAGGCTTATACAACTTTATTATTATTATTATTATTTTTTAATAGAAGGGACAAAGGCTAGGTTGTTGGGGAAGAAGGATTCTTTTTCACTAACCTTATTGCAGAATTCTCTTGAAACATTTTGACAAATTCTTCTTTTGAGAGTGGCTTATGATAAATCTTTAATCTATGGCCATTCACAATAAGAGGAGTTTGAAATTCATCAATGGTCTTGATTCTTGCCGCTCCATTGTTAAAGACTTTGTCGATCTCATATGGCCCAAGCCAATGAGTCCGAAATTTTCCTTTGAAGTCTTTAAACTTGGAATCAAATAGTAGTGCCCAATCTCCCTCTTGAAACTTTTTCTCTTTGATATATCTGTCGTGCCACTTAGCTCTTTGATGTTGAACTAGATCAGTTCTTAGAATTTCTTCTTGTCTGATCTCATCTAGCTCATTCAACTGCTCCATTCTGTGTTTTTGAGCTTCTTATAGGTCCATCCCCAACTGAACTGCCATCTTGAAAGTTTTAACTTGAAATTCAATGGGGAGCAGGATTTCTTTCCCATAAACAAGTTCATAAGGATAATGTCCTGTTGTATTCCTCCATGTGGTTCTATAGCCCATAAGGCTTCAGGAAGCCTTTAAACCCAATCTCTTCTATGTAGATGAATAGTCTTGGTGATGATACTTTCAATGACTTTGTTTATAGACTCCACTTGGCCATTTGCTTGCGAATGGTAAGGAGTAGATTTCCTGTGCTTGATCTTGTATTCTTCCATCAGCTTCTCCATCATGTTGGATGTAAATTGACTTCCCTGATCTGTCACAATTTCTCTTGGGACACCAAAGTGAGTAAAAATATCCTCAT
>APFE031502403.1:73840-87748 GCA_000404065.3 Pinus taeda | reverse complement strand
CTTGAACACTTGTTTTCCAACTCAATTAGATGATGAATAAACCATTAACAAATGAAATCAATCACTATTCATAACCATGATGCAATCTGAAATAAGACTTTGAAAAACCAAAGCTACCATCAACCAAATTTGCAATGAAATAAAACTAGTCTAACTTGGAAGTGTACTTAGCTTGGTGTGGGGGCCCTCCACCCTTGCCTTGCACACTTATGAAGATGATATCAGAAGCTTTATATCAGTCAAACATCCATGTATTGATCAGCAAAAATAAGAGTAACACAAGTCTCCAACTTAAGTCTTCAAACCAAAAATATTACAGCATACAAGTATCATATGTCAAGTGTGTTGAGCCATCAAAGTGTGGCTCTTTAAATAAGGAGTTCATGAAACCAACTAATCTAAAATTACTCTAACAAACATATCTACTCTAATCCACCTATCCAAGTCGAATCCAACTCCCTCATCCCAAGAAATATGACTAATATCAGGGGATCCCAAAACAACGCTATTTAGATGGGATTTCTGGATGACTAGTCATGATTGACTAGCTCCAAAAAGGCATAATAAAACTCGTTCTGCTGGAACCAAGAATAGGTGGCTTGGTCCTAGTTCCCAAGCTTTCTAGTCATGCATACCATTCGTGCTGAAGTGGCCTGCATCCATATCAACCATGAAGTGATTACGGGAATTTCTGAAATAGCCAAAATTGTACTAAAAATCAAACTTTTATAGAAACTTTAGAAATTGACAAATTAAAGTTAAATACCTGATTAGACACCAAATATTCATTAAAATGAAATGGATGAAGTGAAAATGAAGGATAAATGGATAGCTAGGTAAGTTTCTCAAAGCAAAATAAGATCAAAATTGAGGCCCAACATCTCTCCCATGCTTATGATCAAGCATGTCCCCATGCTTGCTTGCTTCTCTTGGACCTTCTGCCCTCTGAAGTAGATGTTATACCTGTTGTTGGTTCCCTGTTCAAACAATCAAAATCTGATTCCTGCCTTGCCTTTAACATTGCTGCCTTAACCTTTTGTTTTTCATATTTAGCTTGCCACATGTTTTTGTCTTTCAACCACTTGAATGCCTGTTTGGAAAGCAATTCATTTCTCCTTTTCAACCTGCTTATTTCTTCCTGTAATTTGTCATTTGTTTTCATTAGCTTTGCATTGTCCTTTTTCTGTGCCTTATTCTCTGATTTTAATTGCTTTTCCACAATTTTGCTTATTTCAATCTGATCAGTTAAGTCTCGGATTGTGGCCAAGTTAATTTCCTTTTCAAAATCTTGGGTGGTTCTCATTAATGACTCTCCTGCATCATTATCATATATGGAATCCCTTTCAAAGGGTTCTTGTGCTATATCCTGCTCTTCTGGTTTTCTAGGGGAATATGCTTCTACTTCTTTTTCAAAATCAATAGAATTCCTATTCCTAGAAACAGACATAATAAATGTTTCGGTCTCATGTAAGGCCATGTTTTTGGCTCTTATTCTTGGATATAGGGGAGAATTCATCATGCTTTTGTTTTCCTGTTGTACTTTATCCTGTATATCAATAAGCTGTTCAGTAAAATGATTTTTATGCATGAATTCTTTCCATTCTAACCCCTTTGATTTTACCTGATGTTCCACTAAGATTTTGATTAGCCCCTGATGATATATCTGTGTTGCCCTTGGCTTATGCTCCTGTTTCACTGTGTCAATCATTTTCACAAGACTTTTGTATAGGAAATATGGCAAGTTAATTTTATCATCCCCTCTGATATGCTGCAGTAATCTAACATGATATAGATGAGAAATGCTATACTGACGATCACAAGTCAAAATTTTTTGAATAATCAGGACCAGTTCCCCCCATGGTTCATTGAACCATTCCCTGGGTATCCCTTTAGCTCTATCAAATGTGCCTTTTCGGTTCTTCTCGAGGAAGAAAGTCCATGCTTTCTCCTTGAAGTGTAATCCTTTATGATACTTTTCCCCTGTCATGGGCAACTCTAAGGCTTGGGATAAGAACTCTTGAGTTAGGGGGACATTGATTTCTCCTACTTGAGTTCGGTCTTGGCTAAAATTATTGATGAAATCTTTAGTTATTTGCTCAGAATGTCCATTAAACTTCTGTAGAAATCCTATCATTCCTGACTGATACAATTTTTCTACAGTTTCCTTTCCCCAATTTTCTATGTGAAATCTTGGTTCTACCCGGTTTGTCATGATTTCTGTGAACCAATCAATATAATCCTCGGCTGTTACTAACTTCATTTAACAAAAATTATGACTATTGTTTTTAAATGAAATTGTAGAAGCAACGAGGCTTACCTTCCCCCTTCTAACTCAGCTTTAATCTGCTTGACTCTGTCTTCTTTATCCTTTGCTGTCTTTCCTCTGCACAAACTCTGTTTCAATTCCCTGTTTAAGGCAACCAATACCTGAATATCTTGTATCAATACACTGTCCTCTGTTTGTTTTTGTGAAAATTAAATACTCAGGCAACAATAACCATGTTTACTGAGCTAAAAATAACATGAGTTACTGTGTATTTAAACAAAAACTTGAAAAATTTTGGCTCTCGGCCTCATACAGATCCTCAAAACATTCTCTGCCTATTCTCAAAGGGGGAAAAAATGACTGTGTAATGCAAAAATTGCTCTCGGCCTCTCAACAAATTCTTAAAAAATGACTATATAAACTAGCAAATTGCTCTCGGCCTCAATCCTTTTCATCATTTTTCACAAAAATACCACTGTGTTATAAAGACTGTAGACAACGTTATAAGCCTAGAGGACTAATCACATGCGCTCGGCCTCATATTCCTTACTGCTCATAACAAATGGCAATTTTTTTTTTTTATAAAAAAACGCAGTCTATGAAACCCTCGGCCTCAAGGCACAAACAATGCAAAGTCGACTTTCAACTAGGATTTGTAGTCAATACAACATGTTTGCAGACAATCCCATGCATTTCAATGGCATAAATATAGAAATATATAGGCGCACAGTGAAACATGAATGCGTTTGACTCGTTTTGACATGCACCCTACAACATTCCTCTGTTCTATTTGACAATCTTCACGGCATATACCAATGCGCACTCTGTTTACAGCTCATACATATATACAATAGCACTTCCAAAATCTAATTTAATGCTTTTCCCAACGCATATGAAAACACTCTGTTCTGAGCAACCACGTATTCACAAACACTTCATGACTTAGGCGTTCTCTGTTTGGCAGCCGATGACAATTGCGCACAATGAAAACGTATTTACATGCATATCAAGACTTGGCTCTCGACAAACAAATAAATGCAACCATAGTTCAACAAAGAGTGCTCATAAATATAACAACCCTCACGCTCAGCATTCAAACTACCTCTCCGCATTGGATGCATTAGATTCCTCATTTTCCTCTATCGTGTTATGCATGCAACATGTGACTTTTAAATGCTGGGCGATTACCATTGTTTTCACACCACAATCTATGCATTAATATCTATTCAATCTTTCCCTACGTGTTGTAGACTGAGAGTTATCCCGGATTTAGAGTTACCTGGCTGTCACTGGCCGCGTGGGATGCAAACAAACATTCAAATCCCTCCTTTCTCGGTCAGTCGCACTGGTGTCAAACAACGAAACCTTGTGAGTAATGGCGGACTCATTCCTATCTACAGTCGCCGAGCGAAAAGAACTTGAGTTCTTACCTTGTTTGCTTGCTAAAATCGGCTTCTTCTACTCAGATTTTCCCTTTAAAATCCCTCTCAACACACTCCTTCCACCTTTTGCTTTGTTTTGGCATCAAACCCGACTCTCTGTGCTCTGGCAATGAAGAATGGTGGTTTGAACAGCGCAGGGAAGGTTAACATATGACTGTTTCCTTCCTGTACCCTGCGGTTCATTTGTTGGTAGACGTGGTTAGCTGGCCGTCCTCGTTGACTCAGTCTCCCGACTGAGTTATGAGGATGGTCGTATGGTTGTTTCAAATACTTATTCTCCGCCGTTCCATCAACCAATACCCGCAGACAGCCCTAACACCGTGTCACCCACCGTATCTATGTGTTGGCCTGTGTGGTGCTTATGGTTTCTCATTCCATTCACTGCTGCTGTGTTGTTGATTATGGCCGCTTTCATGCCCTTCACTATAATGATATCATTTGTATTACCTGGCCGCAGCACTTCTGTGTGATAATTGTCATATGGCGTGTGCAAACTGTGCCACAAATTTATTCCTTCTATTCCATACGATTTGTACACAAAGATTATGGTTTAACTTTATAACTTTTGCATCCGCAATGTTATATCATAGCTTTGTTCATAACTTTGTTTAAATCTCATTCCTCCCTTACTATCGTATTGGAATGCTTACGGTCTCCACTTATATCATCACATATATCACTTACACCATTACATTTCCCGCGGCCCTTGTATCACTATGTTATATGCTTTTGATTGTTTGGATATGCGCATTAGGTTATATATATATATATGTCTCCATATTGTATGCGCAATACTTTTATACCCAATACTTTTGATATATGCGCATACTATATTCCTTTTTGCAACATTATCTTTAGCGCCTTATAACCTATGATGTATATGTTCAAATGCTTTAATAACTTTAGCACATACTTTTATAACATAGCTTTTATAATTTCAAAATGACCATTGGGGTCATGTTTAAAATTATAATCATTCTAATGCTCTGAGTTCATGTGTAGGTGAAAAGAGTGGTCCCAGTTTGATCTTTTTGCGTTTAAGGAAAATACCTAGGGAAATTTTATGTGAATGAAATGGAATATGAATAGGGAATGTAGGGTATATATATGGGGAATGAATATCAATGAATATTTGCAGATACTAACTTCAATTAAATCAAAACTAGAAGTTTCTAAAAAAAATTTGAAATTCAAGCACAAAATGGCTTATGAATATACTCCCTTGCTGTTGTTTATACAGGTGGAATGTTGGATGTTGTTTGTACAGGTGGAGTGGAATCCAAAATGTTTTGGATAGATGAAAAATAGACTTTTATTACTACTTCTTGTTCACTATACTCCCTTTCTTGAATTGTTCAGGTCCCTTTGAATAATGTTTTGCTTTCAGGTCCCTCTGCAATGCTTCTGGAATGATTTGATCTACTGCAACTAGTTTGCTTCAGGTCCCTCTGCAATATTATTTCTTCTCAGGTCCCCTTTCTTGAATTGTTCAGGTCCCTTTGAATAATGTTTTGCTTTCAGGTCCCTCTGCAATGCTTCTGGAATGATTTGATCTGCTGCAACTAGTTTGCTTCAGGTCCCTCTGCAATATTATTTCTTCTCAGGTCCCTCTGCAATGCTTCTGGTATATTGTGTCGGCTCTGATCTGGTTCTGCTGCAACAAGTTTGCTTCAGGTCCCTTCTGTAATATTGTTTCAGCTCAGGTCCCTTCTAGTTCTGCTGCAACAACTTTGCTTCAGGTCCCTCTGCAATATTATTTCTTCTCAGGTCCCTCTGCAATGCTTCTAGTATATTGTGTCGGCTCTGATCTGGTTCTACTGCAGCAAGTTTGCTTCAGGTCCCTTCTGTAATATTGTTTCAGCTCAGGTCCCTTCTGGTTCTACTGCAACAACTTTGCTTCAGGTCCAAAGTGGACAACACAATCCTTGCTATAAGACTCTCCCTTGTTGAATGTTTGACTTGTCCTCAAGTCAATTGTGGAGAGGTCCTGCATTGAAATTGTGTGAGAGTAGTAAAACAAGAATATAGAATTCATAGAGGCCAGGTTTCCCTGGTTTTCCCCTATGAATTCGTGTTTGCTGAGTGCCAGTTGTCTGGTTTTCACTAGCAAACAATTTATTTTTTATTTTTGTTTTTTTTCATATATATTTTCTTTATATTATATAATATAATATATTATTATTATGATTAATTATTATTATTTTTTTTATTTTTTTTTTTATGCTTTTTCTGAACTGGAAGATGGAAGAGCCATTATTTCCAGTCCTGATTCTTGGATCAGTTGTTTCATGAATGTCTCTTTACTAATAGGCTGATGATAAACTTTCAGCTTATGACCATTTACAACAAATGAGGTGGGATCCTGGTCGATGGTCTTTATCTTCACTACTCCATTATCAAAGATCTCCTCGATTTCATATGGCCCTAGCCAGTGTGTTGTAAACTTTGCTTTGAAATCGCTGAATTTGGAGTCAAATAATAAGGCCCAGTCTCCCTTCTGAAATGTCTTGGTTTTGATGTATCGATCATGCCATTTCATTCTCTGTTGCTGTACTAATGCTGTCTGTTCAATTGCTTGTTGACGATGTTCATCCAATTGGTTAAGTTCCATGATTCTCTGTTGTTGTGCGTCAGTCAGGTCCATGCCCAATTGTGCTGCGAGTCTGTAGGTTTGTATCTGAAATTCAATAGGCAGTAAGGCTTCTTTCCCATAGACTAACTAATATGGACTAAAACCAGCTGTATTCTTCCATGTGATCCTGTAGGCCCATAATGCATCCTTTAGCTTTTCAGACCAATCCTTCCTATTCAGCTGCACCGTCTTAGTCATGATATTTTCTAAGACCTTGTTTGTGGATTCTACCTGACCATTTGTTGAGGGTGATATGGAGTAGACTTTCTGTGCTTTATCTTATATTTCTCTGTCAGATCCCGCACTAACTTTGAGGTAAACTGCGTTCCTTGATCTGTCACTATTTGTCTCGGTACTGCATATCTCACAAAAATTTCTTCAAAGAGGAAGGTAACCACCGTGTCTTCTGTCGCTCTGCTCACTGCTTTGGCTTCTACCTGTTTTGTTACATGATCCGTGCATACGAGAATGTATCTTTATCCATTTGACGGCGGATTAATGGGTCCAACAAAGTCAAGCGCCCACTGTTCAAATGGCTCAATGAGGACATGAGGCTTGAGCGGCATTTCATCTGACATGATGGGTCTCCCTATTCTTTGGCAACTGTCACACTGCTTGACATATGCCTTAGAATCCTTGAAGACAGATGGCTAGTAATAGCCCAGTTGCAGCACTTTATATGCTGTTCGTTTGTCTGCAAAATGACCACCACATGGTTCGTCATGACATGCCCTGAGTATATCTAGTATTTCATATTCACGCACACACTTTCTAATCATTAAATCTGAACCAGTATAAAACAAATCACCATTCACCCAGCTACATCTAGAACTTTCTCTAACAATTTTCTTTCTTTGCTTGCTTGTAAATTGAGTTGGAAATTTTCCAGATGACAAGTAATTTGCAATATCGGCAAACCAAGGGGTTTTTACTGTTATGGCAAACAGATGTTCATCCGGGAAGTTATCTATCATAGGATTTGGGTCTTCTGGTGATTGGATGCGGGACAGAAAGTCAGCCACCTGATTTTCTTTGCCTGGCCGGTCTTGGATTGTAATGTTAAATTCTTGCAATAACAGGAGCCATCTTGTAATTCGTCCATTAGTGATGGGTTTGTTCATCAAGTATTTTATTGCTGAATGATCTGTGTGAATAAAAACTTGATATCCTGTTATGTAATTCCTGAATTTGTTTACTGCATGTATTACGGCTAACATTTCTTTTTCAGTGACTGTATAGTTTGTTTCGGCAGGTGTTAAATTTTTACTGATAAAGTATATTGCATAGTTAAACAAATTTTCTTTCTGTCCCAAAGAGGCACCTATTGCTGTATCTGATGCGTCAGTGGAAATATGAAATGGCAAAGACCAATTTGGCCCACGAAGTATAGGTGCCACTGACAGTTTGTCTTTTAAAATTTGAAAAGCATTTTGACAGCTAGTTGTCCATTGAAATTCAACATCTCGTGCTAACAATTTAAACAGAGGTTGAGCTATTTTACTAAAGTTTTCAATAAATCGTCTGTAATAGCCTGCATAGCCCAAGAAACTTCTTACCTCCTTTTGTGTTGTAGGTGGCATCAAGTTAACCAGGACTTGGATTTTGGCTGGGTCCACCTTTATTCCTGAAGCAAAAATATGGTGGCCCAGAACTATACCCTCTGTTAACATCATATAGCACTTTTCGTTACTTAATGACATATTTGTTTCGATACATCTTTTCAAGGCTTTTTCAAGGTTGTTGAGGCAATCATCATAGGTATTTCCGTAAACTGTGAAGTCATCCATATACACTTCTACACATTCATGGACTAGATCAGCAAATATCGCAAGCACTGCTCTTTGAAAAGTTGCAGGTGCATTGCATAACCCAAATGGCAAAACTTTATATGCATAGGTTCCCCATAGGCAGGTAAACGTAGTCTTGTCCTGGTCTTCTGTCACTATTCTTATTTGGTTGTACCCGCTAAACCCATCCAAGAAATAAAAGTATTTCTTTCCAGCCAGAGAGTCTAACACTTGGTCAATGAATGGTAGAGGAAAATGATCTTTTAATGTAGCTTTGTTTAGTTCTCGATAGTCTACACATACCCTCCACTTTCCATTTTTCTTTGGAACAATAACTAATGGAGAAACCCATTGACTATCTGAAATAGGATAGATGAATCCAACATTTAACAATTTTTGCAGTTCTTCTTTCACTATTTCTTTCATTGTAGGATTCATTCGTCTTTGCGGTTGTCTAACAGGTTTAAGTTTATCATCAGTATAGATGTGGTGGATACATGTGCTAGGATGGATTCCTTGCATATCAGTGTAATCCCAGGCAAATGCTTTTGAGTATTTCTTTAGTAATGCAATTACCTCTTGTTCTTGTTTTGATTGCAGCTGGTTTCCTATATTTAGAGTTTACTAGGATATACCTCAATTGTTTTGATTATAGGATTGGAAATTGTGTTTACAGGAAAGATGTTTACAAAAGAATTTTGCAAGGTTGAAATAGTACAAGTTTCCTGGAAACACTTATTTAAAAGGTTATCTGCAGCTTCATACTGTTCTTTTCTAAGCTGCTCTGAAATATTTGGTTCTGAAATGAAAAGATCCATTAAATCTTCATTCCCTTCCTCTCTCTAAAATCATAGAATTGATTAATACTTAAAACTTTTTTTGTTTGTTTTTTTCTTGGGTTTCAAGTATTGATTCTAAAGAAGTGGTTTGTGTAGGTGAATAGAGAGTGATGTGTTTCTTTTCATCTCCATGCGAGATAATCATACTTCCTGATCTGCATCCTATGAAGGCATCAGCGGTAGCTAACCATGGTCTGCCTAAAATTAGAGGATGTCCTCCCAGATTTGTTTTTGGTTGCAGAATAAGGAAGTCAACAGGATATTCCCATGAATCCAAAGAGACTATGATGTCTTCTAATATTCCTTCCAGAACAACTTTTGATCTGTCTGCTAGTTCTAATACTGTCGAAGTTGTTCTAATGTCGTTTAATTGCAAAGCTTTCATTGTCTCTAATGTCATTACATTGATAGCTGCTCCCAAGTCTATTAATGTGTTTGGTACTGAGATATTATTGATTGATATGGTAACCATAGGGATACCAGGATCAAGATATTTTTCTACAGTAGTTTGTGTAGACATAAGGCTTGCTAGCTTACCAATGACTTGGATTGTAGTGGGATCCTTTCTCTTTCTCCCTGATTTCTTAATGCATAATTCCTTTATTGTTTTAGCATATATTGGTATTTCTTTAATTGCTTTTAACAAAGGAATTTTCACATATGCATTCTTTAATTCATCTAAAATATCAAATTCAGGAAGGGTTATTTCTTTTGATTGTTCCACTAACCTTTCAGGGTAAGGCGGTGTTTGAGTTGTAATTGATTTCCCTTTCTGAACTTGTATTTCAGTTTGTGCTGTTTCAGATGATTCTCCTTGTTCAGCTGGTTCTTCTACAATTGGCGGAGAATCCTTTTAAGTACTTTACCAGACCTTAAATGGACATCATTCAGAGGAAGAATAGAGTAAGTAGGAAAATATGCTGCTTCCTCGATAGTATATGCATATTTGTCCACTTTGTTATTCGAATTGGCCACCAGTTGGGCTGGAAATTGTGTTGGTCTGGGTTGATTTGATGGTAACTGTAACTGTTGTTGTTGTGGCAACAATGGTGGTGGATTCTGCTGTGGAAATGGAATGGATGGCAGGTATGCAGAATTTTGTTGCGGAAATGGCATAGATGGAGGATATGGCGGATATGAAAATGGCTGTTGGTACTGTTGCTGGTAATGTTTTTTATATTGTTGAGACTGTTGTGGTTGTTGATTTCCATAACCATAACCTCTCCAACCTTGTGCAGGTTGTTGTGGATATTGTTGTGGAGGCCAAGCTTGCCATGGCATAGGAGGGTTCCAAGGATTATAAGATGGATAAGCATAATTTTGCTGAGGGATTTGTTGCTGATTTGGCTGAGGCATTCTAGGTGGCCATGGTATTCTTGGTGCAACGTAATAGAAACCTTCTGCTCCTTGCATTTCATCTATTGAATTAGTTTGCAAGTCTTTCAATGTTACACATTGTTCTGTGGAGTGATTGCCTGTACAAAGACCACACACTTGAATTCTATCTAAAGGACAGTCTCTCAAAGGATGTTTCTTTTTACATTTTGAACAAAATATTGCTAAGGCTTTCTCTTGTTCTTCCTTTTTCTTATTTGCCTTTAGCACATCTACTTGTGTCCCTAATGTACTCAAAAGATCTGTTTTGAAAATTTCCAATAAACTTCCTATTTCAGCCCTTGTTATCCCTCCTGCAGCCGATTTTGCCGCTTTAGAACTTACTTCCCTTCTTCCGGCCTTTGATCTTCCTCTAGAATATTTCTGACATAACTCGACAATTTCATCAAATGGAAGATTTGAAATATCTCCTTTACCCATTACATTTAAAATGTCAAGGTATTCATCTCTTATACCTTTGAGGAAGATTGTGCGAATAGTTTCTTGATTTAGGGAATGTTGTTTAGACTTCTGAAGATTATATGCAAACCGTTCTAAATATTCTTCTAGATTTTCATCTTCTTGCTGTGTCATTCTAAACACATCTTCCTTTGAATCTCTAGATCTACAATAAGGCTGGTATTTCTTAAGGAAGACAGTTCGCATATCATCCCAGGAAGCTATTGTTTGTTCTCGTAACCCCATAAACCATTTTAAGGCTGCTGCTTTTAATGTTGCAGGAAAAAGACGAAGCTTATGGACATCATCAGTATAGCCATATGTTCTACATAAGATATCGAATTCAAACATGAATGAATCCAGATCTTCTGTAGACATTCCATAGAAGTTTGGCAATACAGAAGGTGGAATGTTTTTCATTTTTACTTCGTCTCCTAGTATTGCACTGGTATCTATTATTGGGAAACCAAAAGTTGATTCTTGGTCAGGTCCATCTTCTTGTCTTTTCCTGTCATTTTCTAACTTCCTATCATTTTCATGTTTCCTGTCTTCCTCTCTCTTCCTCCTCCATTCTCTTTCTTGTCTTTCATTTTCAGCTCTTTGTTCTTCATCATTAAGTTGAACGGATCCATGTCCTTCTGGCATTGATTGAATTGTTTCAATTTCAGGTGGAGGTTCAAGTTGTGGGAAGATAGGAGGATCGATGGATGGAAAAACAAGTTGCTTTCCTTTCTCTTTTGGTTTTCCGGAAGTGGAGAATTTTTACTTTGCTTCCCAAGCTGACAAAGTTTGCCTTTCAATCAAAGTTAATCTTCGGTCACTTCTTTGTTTTTCAATCAGTTCTTCAATGATTGGATTACCAGGTAACAGGTGTATGTGATGATCCTATTTCTATTTGAGGGGGGTTTTTGATAAATCTACCTTGAGGATCTCTAACTCTAGGCATAAAGAAACATAATTAAAGAAATGAAATGTAACTAATGTTTTTGTTTATTTTGGATTTTATCTTTCTATTGACTATGCCGATATTTGCCTCCCCGGCAACGGCGCCAAAATGTTGAGCTAATTTATGTAACTAAATTAACGCAAGTATTTATTATCAATCCGGGTTTGTGAAACTTGGAGGAAAATCCACTATTTGTGAAGATCAAGTATAACCAAACTTTGAAAGATAAATGATTAAAAACTAAGAGAAAATATATCCTAACACTCTTGATTCAATCAACTTAAAAGAGGAAACATTGAAAGAGTTCTTGACTCAAGAAGTCTGCTCTCACCTCAGTTATTAATTAATGAATTAGAGATTATAACCAAAGAATAAAGATGCATAAATCATACATGAAAAAGGCTCTTAACTTAAGAGACACTTAAAGTTTTCCATAATAACTCATTCATCTCAAGATATAAATCTAAATGGAAACAAACTATTTGCATGTAAACAAAAGAGACTAATTCTAATTCACCATTTCATAGAGAGAATGCCCAACTTGACCACTTGTTTTCCAACTCAATTAGATGATGAATAAACCATTAACAAATGAAATCAATCACTATTCATAACCATGATGCAATCTGAAATAAGACTTTGAAAAACTAAAGCTACCATCAACCAGATTTGCAATGAAATAAAACTAGTTTAACTTGGAAGTGTACTTAGCTTGGAGTGGGGGCCCTCCACCCTTGCCTTGCACACTTATGAAGATGATATCAGAAGCTTTATATCAGTCAAACATCCATGTATTGATCAGCAAAATGAGAGTAACACAAGTCTCCAACTTAAGTCTTCAAACCAAAAATATTACAGCATAAAAGTATCATATGTCAGGTGTGTTGAGCCATCAAAGTGTGGCTCTTAAATAAGGAGTTCATGAAACCAACTGATATAAAATCACTCTAACAAACATATCTACTCTAATCCACCTATCCAAGTCGAATCCAACTCCCTCATCCCAAGAAATATGACTAGTATCAGGGAATCCCAAAACAACCCTATTTAGATGGGATTTCTGGATGACTAGTCATGATTGACTAGCTCCAAAAAGGCATAATAAAACTCGTTCTGCTGGAACCAAGCATAGGTGGCTTGGTCCTAGTTCCCAAGCTTCCTATTCATGCATCCCATTCGTGATGAAGTGGCCTGCATCCATATCAACCATGAAGTGATTACGGGAATTTCTTAAAATTGCCAAAATTGCACTTAAACAAACTTTTTATAAAACTTTAGAAATTGACAAATTAAAGTTAAATACCTGATTAGACACCAAATATTCATTAAAATGAAATGGATGAAGTGAAAATGAAGGATAAATGGATAGCTAGGTAAGTTTCTCAAAGCAAAATAAGATCAAAACTGAGGCCCAACAATCTGTATCATAGAGCCATACCAGAATCATAATGCCAACAATCTCCCCCTTTGGACTTGATGGAAACCTCAAGATCCTCAACTTCATTCTCCCCCTTTGAAATCAAGGGCAAAGGGTTATGCTCCCCCTAAGAGCATGCTCCCCCTAACTATAAACCATATCTGAAAAGAGGAAACTACACCAAACACCATAAACGATAATGAAAGAGATAGAGACATATTGTAGCCATGTTTAGATCAGCATCCATGTTCTCCTTCTATGCTCCCATAATGCCAACAATGCATTATATGTGCTCTCCTTGTACCTGTGCCATCGATCTGCAACCAATCCATAAGCCATCAAATGTACGCGCATACCATGTATAGACCTCGCGTACAACCAACAGATGAGATTCAACAACAAGATGATGCATCAACAATCCCCAGCTTTTTCCTGAGGTATTCAAAAGTCTCCCTGGGCAGTGGTTTGGTGAGTATATCAGCAACTTGTTCCTTAGAAGGAACATACTCCAACTTGACCTTTTGTTCAAGCACTTGTTCCCGGAGAAAATGATACTTGATCGGTATGTGCTTGGTCTTTGAATGCATGACAGGGTTCTTTGAAATTCTGATTGCACTTATATTATCACATAGGATGGAGATAGGTGGTGTATAAGTGATTTGAAAATCCTGCAGGGTCTGCATCATCCAAAGAAGTTGAGTGCAGCAAGATGCAGCAGCAACATATTCTGCTTCAGCTGTAGACAA
>APFE031502403.1:0-42951 GCA_000404065.3 Pinus taeda | reverse complement strand
CATTGTTGACTTGTGAGGAGAGATCACTATCCCTCCTTGTTGCCATATTGGGAGTGGGTGAGCTTGTCAAAGTAGAGGGAATCTCTTGCCGGACCCTGGGAGGAGCCTGCACAACACCAAGGCTCAGGTTGTAATGGTTCCCTTTTTGTTTCTTGAATACAAATAAGTCCATTCTTCTCAATGATTTGTTGTTAATGAATTATTTCATGTACTCCTTGGTCTATGTGATGAATATGCTTTGTTTTATGAAATATTCAGGTGTTATGTAAACGTTTGCTTTGTTAGTGTATGCAGGTCTTAAAGTGAAGGAGGAGCTCATCTGGATCAGCAAGGCTGGACTGCTACAACAAGATTGGACCTAAGGTAAGATCGGAAAACACTTGATCTCTCATAGAATAATGTGTGTTTAGAGAAGGATTTCTCTTGTTTGGTTTGTTTGTCACTAGAGAGTCCTAGACTCCTAGGGAGGTTAGCTTTGTCCGCAAAAATAACTCTTTCCGCATGACACCTACTTGAACCCTTGACCTTGTCTCCTTGGACCAACATTATTCTTCCTCTTTGCATGAGAAGAGAAAGTAGTATGTTCATTTCTATTTGAAGGCTTTTCTCTCTCCATCATCCTCGTCTCTTCTTGATTGCATCTAGCCAATAACTCATCGAAACTATGAATCCTTTCATTGTTGAGAATGGCAGTGTTAAACACATCCCATGCTCTTGAAAGACCTCCAAGTGTAATAAGAGTGAGCTCCCTATCAACAATAACTTCTCCAATAGATAGAAGGCCATTTTTAATATGTGTGATCCTCATGAAGTAGTAATGGATATACTCCCCTTTATCCATCTTGATGTGCTTCAACTTGTTCTTGAGAAAAAGGATTTGATTTGCATTGTTTATTTTGAGCATCCCAATCAGCTTATCATACATCTCCTTAGATGTTCCCAAATCAGAAATATAGGAAACCAAATGCTTTTGAATGAAGTATATGATAATTCTGTTAGCTTTGACCTCACCTTCCTTGTACTTCGTCTTTGCAGCAGCAGGTGCATTTGAGGGAGGCTCTACAACTCTTCCCTACACAGTCCATGGCATCATGATCTTCTAAAGTCAAATCCAAAGTCATCTTCCATGCATGATAATCAAATTTTTCCTTGAGATTATTCTCATATTTGAAGTAAGATGTAGTAGCCATTGAAGCTAGTCTAATAATCTTCTCTAATAGCTCTCCCTTAGTGATTTATTTTCTCTCTCTTGCTTGGGCTTTGTCTTCACCTGAGCTCTGATACCATTTTAATTTTTGTTAACAATGGTATGTTCTATGCTTAGCACAATTAATTCAATGTTCCTTTAGCAACCCAATTAGAATTTCCAATTTAGTTTTCAATAACAATCACATTAATTACATTGATAGTAAAAGTAGATAGAACATGGAACAAAATGCAGAAGACAAAGGCAAGAGGACACTAAATTCAGCGGATGCCATGGAAAAACCCCATGTGGCGAAAAGAATTTGATCAATTCTTCTTATTATTATATCAAATGTTTAGCAAAGAGAGTACAAAAGTGAAAATTTGACTTGCAAAATCACAGTCAAAACAACCCTGTCAAATCTGCAGTCAACTACAATCAAATTCAGCCCTTACTAGAAAGTCAAATGATTCAAAATGGATCTAAGATAGACTTTTAATTCTAAAGTGTTCCTAATAGAGGAAAATGAAAGTCCAAGGATGCTCTTGGAAATAGTCCCATTGTTTAGATATTTTCATTCTGAATCTACTGCAATTTGAATGGGATAAAATGGACTTCGGATGAAGAAGTTATCGCAAAAAGAAGTTTTCCTTTGTCCTTTGAAAAGAAGGCGAATTCTTATATAAATGGGACTTAAGGGAAAATGTGTTTTTAAACATAAAAACCCTTAGAATAATTGCATCACATTCCTTTATTGCATCGTAATAAACTAAGGCTGAAGGACTTAAAACAGGCGCTGAGGCTTTCAGCGGACCCGACAGATTTATAAATCAAACAAGTGAACTTTTTGAGTTCCGAAAGAAGGACAATAAGCGGTATTTCGGGTAGGCTTCAAGCAGTAAGCGGTATTGGATGGGCTCCGCCCAAATCCATACATTTACTGACACGTGGTATGATGGAGGAGAGAGGAAACCACTTTTTCGGGCAGTTAATCCCCGTGTAAGTTATGCGCCTGAAATGGACTATCAACCGTTCGATTAGACGTTACAGATCAACGGTCATGATCTAATCAACAGATGGGCAATCGGCATGACCAAAGGGAAGACCCTCGGGGTCGTTGCAACAACAATATGTGATATGTCGATGTTTCGATGGGCCGATCAACATTATCGGCGATCGGCGATCGGTGAACCCTCGATACTAGGGCCAATGCACATTGCGATTGTCACTTGCCATTTTCTGATAAAAAGGCGGACCCGATAAGAATTATGGACATGATTCCATAATTTTTGAAATCCGTATTTTCAGATTTTCTGTGTATTATCCAAGTATTGGGTTTTTTGGCTATTACGCCATGCGATAGTGATTTGAGATAGAATGGTGGACCCAATGGGTTTATAGATGCGATTCTATAATATTTGAAGTTCAGGCTAAAGGCCCATGATGTGTTTGCGTGCGTTTTCCTGTGTATTTCCGTTATTTGGCTATTTCAGCCAGAGGAACCCAAAACGATCGGGTTTCCCACGCCGATGGTTCCTTTCCATTGTAAATAGATTCTTGTGGTGAAACAGTCAATTTTTCCATGATGGAGGGCTATAACCGATGCCACAGAAATACATAGAGAGCACAAATTCTGAAGGTAGCTGAAGGTTGTCAAGGGTCACTAAATAGGTCACTGGAAGGTTGCTGAGAGTTTCTTGGAGGTCAAACAAACTACAGAGGCACGTAGAGGCTGAGAGAGAGCTCAGAGAAGAAAAAGCCAAAGATTCAGAGCCAGAGCCAGAGCCATAGCCATGAGCCAAAGCCAAGAGCCAAAGCCAGAGCAAGAGCCAGAGCCAGAGCCAAGAGCCAGAGTGAAATCCAGAGCCAGAGCCAAGAGAGCCAAAGCCGAAAGTGAGAGCACTAGAGCTGCAGAGCCAGAGTGCTTGACAAAGGCATAGCCACCAGAGGTTGGAGGTAGAGCCTTAGAGCCACAGTGCTCAAAGCAGACTTCCAATAACCATGATGCCGTAGTGAAGCTGCAGAATAGCAAAGGGTCGAAATGATCAGCTGTTACTGGTGTCCATAATGTGCTAAAGTCAGAAGAAGGCATTTCAGAGAAAGTTGAGAGAATTATGAGGGAGTTGGTGCAAGCTAGAGCAATATCACTTAGAGCACTGATTGAAGGAGTCAATTCCAGAGAAGCCTAGATCTGTCTGCAAAGTGAGGACAACCAGCAAGATAAGATGGTATTTCTAAACCCATAGGTTCAGTGTAAACCAATGGAGTTGAGCGTGGAGCTTGTAAAAAAATTTATGCCATAATCCCAAAGAGCCTAGTCGAGTTGACTAGAGCTCAAGGTGACGTAGCCCAAGAGTTTTGGGTGAACTCCATATTAAGCTTGTTTTCGTATGGTTTGATTACTTGCTGCATCTATTGCTATGTGTATGATGTTGTTTGTTGCATTATCTCACTGTATATGTTGCATATCAGTTTAAGTAAATAAACACAAGCATCCACCTATTTCAAGCATTAGTAATTCCACAATTGGTTAATCATAAGATCTGGGAAATATTTGAGCTTTGGAAGTGGGAGAGGTTCTTGTAAGCTAGACAAGAAGCCTTTAGTGCCCCACTTTTAGATCAGGTGGTATTAGAACTTAAGTTTGATTAACCCCACCTTCAAAGAAGGTTATATCAGAATTCTTGATTGATAGAGCAAAGATTGCTTGTCTGAAAGGTGTTTAAATAGTCAGAGGTTGATTGCATGCTTGTTTGCAGACGGACTATTGTTTGAGTTTGCAGAGGTGAAGGGAAATATATTGATAGCTCAGTTCAGGAGAGGACAAAAAGGAATAAGGGCTTAAGGCATTCTTCTTATCCCAAAGGACCTCAGGGAAATCCTTGAATCACAAGAGGTTTGTTGCAAAATTTTGCTGAATAAGCTATTTATTAATCTTGTTTGAAGTTCTTTTGTTCATTGGCATAATGAAAACTTCTACAAGTGAGTCCACAAATTCTACTTTCTTCACAAGATTCTTTGATGAAGACAAGAAGCAAGACTTGTTCACAATGATGGATATGGTGAGAGAAATGTATGAGGATGAAAGGAAGAGCAACAAACTTAGAGAGAAGTTGAAAACCATGGAGGAAGAGAAGCAGTTTATTTCTGACAAATCACAGGAAATGGAAATGCAGCTTCATATTGCAAATATGAACCTAAAAAGGATGCATGAGTTGGAGACACAACTCTTTGTTGCCAAAGAAGCCTAAGTCAAGTATCAGCTTGAAGAAGGCATAAACAATTCCTTTTTGTCTTCAAATTCCTCTAAGAATTCTTATATTGGTTCTTTTGAAAAACATACCAGAGGCATAGGTTCCAAGTTAATGTCCAAGATGGGCTATGAAGGAAAAGGCTTGGGAAAACATGCACAGGGTATTTTTGAAACAATAATAGTTGAGGAAAGGCCTAAGTATTTGGGTATTTGCTATGGACAATCTTATGGAGAGAGTTCCAAAGTTGCCATGAAGACCATGGAAACAGCTCCAAGAAGGAGTTTCATTGTAGGTCTTCTACCTCAAGAGTGTAAAGATTGTATTCATGGAGAATGCAATAGCTTGAAACAACATTTGCAGGATGTAGGTGTTCATAAGCATGCACTTGAACTAGAGAGTTGTGGAAACTCTGATAGCCTTGAAGAGATTGATGGTGTTCCAAGGGGAGCCACTTCTTCATTTGATTCACCTCCTCATGAAGCCAATAAAGGTGAAAGAGAAAGGTATAAATCTGGTTCTAACTGTATTCCTTTTGATTATGTAAAGCATGATAAATTTCCATATAAGTATGGGAAAATAATTGCATGTTCCTTTTTTGGTTTGGATAACCATAATGTTTCTAGATGTTGGAAGAGAATGGACACATACAAGAAACTTTTGAAGGAAAGGAAGCAAGAATCCAAAGGTCCATTGGACAAGGAAAATCATGCTGTCAAGAGGATGCACATGTGTTGCACTTACAACAATAAGCAAGGAAATCTTGCTCCAAAATGTTGGACTCTGAATCCAACAATACTTCCATGAAAATTGAAGAAGGTGGAAAGAGAAAATGGTAGGAATGGAAAGGAAGATTCCATGATTGATGTGTTTCAGGATGATTCACATATTGATGCTGATGTGCAAACAACGTAGCACCTTTAAAATGGATTGGTAAGAAATGGTTAGAGTTCTTATCCAATTAAAGATTGCATGTCTTTTGCTTTGATTCATCTATTTGCATTTCTTTGTTAATGGAATGCAAGTTGCAAGATTTTACCAAGAAGGTGAATGGAAAAGTTGAGTAGGAGACTCACTTTGTTGCTGCAACATTATGTTCATTTCAGCTTCGAAAGTACAGTGTGCTTAAGCGAAAGTTGAAGGATGAAATGCATGCATGAGAATGATGTGCATGAACACAGGGATGCTGATGATTTCCTTGTATTTGAACATGTATGTGTAATTAACTTGAAGGGTTGATTGCTTTGGCATGCATGTAATGTCAATATTGACTTGAGAAAAGTTTATTTGGTCTCCAAGATGGAGATGATGATGAAGTGTTTCATCTTTTGAAAAGAATCCTTCAGATCCTTTCTACATGCTTGACTTGAAAGTTAATTTGTTTTAAAGGCATGTTTTGTGGGCTTGTTATCTAGTCCATCATTTGTATGTAGATGTAAGACATGGAGGTGTTCACAAGATGTGAAATCTGTTTCTTTTGTTGAAGTAGGAGTTTAGGCCATCCAGTTGTTGTCTGTATTTATGTTGTTGTTAACAGTTGTTGTTGGCGGCTTTTCAAACAAGTACAAATGAAAATTTTGTAGAGCAGATGTACTTCACATTTGTTTGAGCAACCTTGCATCAATGATTAAGGTAGATAAGTTCAAACTACCTTCTGTAACCTTCTCAACAGGAGTTCTACATGAAGTCAGGAGGAAGACAACTCTTCCCAAGAGAACCAACACATCTAGGAAGGAAAGTGGTCAAAGACTTTGGTTCAAAGGCACTATGCAAAGGCAAGTGTATGGAGGCTGAAAGAAGAGGGTGTTTTTACTCTCATTTACTGTTCAAATTAGTATGTTAGTCTTTCGGAGACCAAAAGTTCTTTTAGTGGGAAGGTGTGATCCAAAATGGATTTAAGATAGACTTCTAAGTCTAAAGTGTTCCTCACAGAGGAAAATGAGAGTCCAAGGATGCTCTTGCAAATAGTCTCATTGTGTAGATATTTTCATTCTGAATCTACTGCAATTTGAATGGGCTAAAATGGACTTCGAATGAAGAAGTTATCGCAAAAAGAAGTTTTCCTTTGTCCTTTAAAAAGGAGGCAAATTCTTATATAAATGGGACTTAAGGAAAAATGTGTTTTTAAACATAAAAACCCTTAGAATCCATTGCATCACATTCCTTTATCACATCACAATAAACTAAGGCTGAAGGACTTAAAATAGGCACGAAGGCTTTCAGCAGACCTGATGGATTTATAAATCAAACAAGTGAACCTTTTGAGTTCCGGAAGAAGGGCAGTAAGTGGTATTTCGGGTAGGCTTCAAGAAGTAAGTGGTATTGGATGGGCTCCACCTGAATCCATACATTGACTGACGCATGGCACGGTGGAGGAGAGAGGAAACTGCTTTTTTGGGCAGTTAATCCCCATGTAAGTTATGCGACTGAAATGGATTGTCAGTCATCAGATTAGAGGTCGCATATCAACAATCAGGATCTGATCGGTGGATCGATAATCGACATGACCAAAGGGAAGACCCCCGGGGTTGTTGCAACAAAAATATGCGATATGTCGATGTTCCGATGGGCCGATCGGTGTTATCGGCGATTGGGATTGGCAAACCCCCAATACCAGGGCCAATGCACATTGCGATTGCGACTTGCGATATGTCGATAAAAAGGCAGACTCGATAAGAATTATGGACGCGATTTCATAAGTTTTGAAATTTGGATTTTCTGATTTTTTGTGTATTATCCGAGTATTGGGTTTTTTGGCCACTACGCCATGCAATAGCAATTTGCGATAGAATGGCAGACCCGATGGGTTTATAGATGCGATTTTATAATATTTGAAGTCCGGGATAAAGGCCCATGATATGTTTGCATGCATTTTCCTGTGTATTTCCATTATTTGGCTATTTCAACCAAAGGAAGGCAAAATGATCAGGTTTCCCATGCCAAAGGCTCCTTTCCATTGTAAATAGATTCTTCTGGTGAAACAGTCAGGTTTTCCATGATGGAGAACTGTAACCGATGCCACTCAAATACATAGAGTGCACAAATGCTGACGGTAGCTGAAGGTTGTCGAGGGTCGTTGAAGAGGTCACTGGAAGGTTGCTGAGAGTCACTTGGAGGTCAAGTGAACTACAGATGCATGTAGAGGTTGAGAGAGAGCTCAGCGAAGCTAGAGCCGAAGAGCTGGAGCCAGAGCGAGATCCAAAGTCAGAGCGAGAGCTAGAGCCACGAGCCAAAGCCAAGAGCTAGAGCCAGAGCCAGAGCCAAAGCCAAAGTCAAGAGCCAGAGTGAGAGCCAGAAGTAGAGCCAAGAGAGCCAGATCTGAGAGCAAGAGCACCAGAGTCGCAGAGCCAGAGTGCTTGATAGAGGCATACCCACTAGAGGTTGGAGGCAGAGCCTCAGAGCCACAGAGCTCAAATCAGACTTCCAAGATCCATCATGTCGTAGTGAAGTTGTAGAATAGCAAAGGGTTGAAATGATCAATTGTTGCTGGTGTATAGAATGTGCTGAAATCAGAAGAAGGCATTCCAGAGACAGTTAAGAGAATCTCGAGGGAGTTGGTGCAAGCTAGAGAAAGATCACTCAGAGCACTGATTGAAGGAGTCAAGTCCATAGAAGCCTAGATCTGTCTACAGAGTGAGGACAGCCAGTGGGATAAGATGGTATTTCTAAACCCATAAGTTCATTGTAAACCAATGGAGTTAAGCGTGGAGCTTGTAAAAGAATTTATGCCATAATCCCAGAGAGCCTGGTTGAGTTGACTAGAGCTCAAGGAGATGTAGCCCAAGAGTTTTGAGTGAACTCCATATTAAGCTTGTTGTCTTATGGTTTGTTTACTTGCTGCATCTATTGCTATGTGTATGATGTTGTTTGCTGCACTATCTTACTATATATGCTACATATCAGTTTAAGTAAATAAACTAAAGGCATTTGGTCAGTTAAAAATAAACACAAGCATACACCTATTTCAAGCATTAGTAATTCTGCAATTGGTTAATCATAAGATCTGGGAAATATTTAAGCCTTGGAAGTGGGAGAGGTTCTTGTAAGCTAGACAAGAAGCCTTTAGTGCCCCATTTCTAGATCATCAAAGATGGTCAACGCAACATCAAATCTTCCCTTTTGGAGCTCAGTCATAACCAACCCATTAGGTAGTGGTTCTACGGGAGTCAGATTGATCGAATGCTTGACTTGACAGAGTAAGGGTACTCCTGTGGGTGAGGAGATGTCCTTGTACTCCTCCATGACCATATCAACTTGCATCTGTTGCATTAAGGAACCCTTTCTTGGGGCCATGGAGTGGCCACGATATTCCCCTTTTGAGAGCCAATAAAAAAGAAAACAAGTTTCCTAGTCTGGGAGATGATATTACTACATTGCTTAGCATAGATCAAAGAAATGACGGTAGACATGGCCACTTCCAGTCTTGTATAGTTTTCTGCCAAAAGTAATAATAATAGTGAAATGTCTAGATTCATACACAACATGATGCTTCTACAACTATGGTTGGCCTAATAAAACATCACAAACTTCGAGAGGAGAAACATCACATAGTACCTCGTCCATGTAGGGCTTGATGTTGTAGGGAAGGCGACACTACTGACTGACACAGAGATATCATCCTTGGTGGAGCCACCCAATGGTGTATGGTTGTAGGTGTGGTGTGGTCAGTAGGCCCAACCACTTAATGACCTCTGTTGATATGAGGTTCTTTTCGCCATTTTCAACAATAAACTGCAGTGGAGAACCCTTAACTCACATCTGTGAGTGGAAGAGACACTTCCCCTCCTCTAGATCTTTGAGCTCAATCTTTTGGACCTTGGTGGTGGCAATGGTGACACTAGGCTCTATATCAATAATTTTCTTCCCCCTGTCATTCCCCTTATCAGGTTTTGGCTCAGAGTCGGAACATGCATCTGACTCTGAAACTTTTAGGTCAACCATCAATTATTTCTTAGCGTGACACTCATTTGTGTTGTGGGTGGGGCTCTTGTGGAACTCATACCACCTTTTGGTGTCCTTCTTCATCTTCGTGGTGCTATTCTTCTCTTGTGGCTTTGATGGGTTGTCCTTTTTTGCTCCACCTAGGCTCTGTCCTTTGTTTTTTGATTTGGAGGTGCCTTTTCCATGCTTCGGATTCATAGATCCAAAGTCTTTCTTCTTCTGTTTAAATTTTTGTTTGATCCTCACAGCATATCCGTATGCTACACCAAGTGAGGAGATGTCCAAAAAATCCATTTCTACCTAGATGTATTTTTGTAGACAGCCACGATACTTGAGCATTAGGTACCACTCAAAATCCTTAATACCCAACTTCGTGCGTAGGGTGTGGAAAATGTTCGTGAACCCCGACACATTTTGGTCCCTTTCCTACTGCAGTGTGGTCCACTTTATGTACTTATCTTCTAGCTCCTAACAGGGTAATATTATTCCCTGAAAGCATCTGGGAAAAATTCCAAGAGGGTGCGGCTAAAAATAGTGAGGGTTCCTCCTCGACCCTCTGCTCACAGTAAGTTTCCAACCAGTCCTTGACATGGGGGGTAGCTTTGAGGGGTGAAAAAGTAATGTTTTCCATATCGAAAAAATTATGGATGGAAAATATCCTTCCAGTAAATTTAGCCATCTATCTAGGGTATTTGCGTTATCTGAACTTCAAATATAGGAATACTAAAGTTAACTTGTACCTTAAAGGGGGAAGCACCTCCAAATTGACTGCTAGATGAAGATGCTTTTCCCACTGATACCTGTTGAAGGATCTATGAAAAATTGTTCATCATCCCATTCCTTTGTCGCTCGAGGGCCTCTTCGAGCAACATTTTGAAAGGATCTCCTACTCCCTATTCTTTCTTTTCTTCCGCCATGGGAGGTCGTCGAGGTCAGCGAGGTTGGTCTTGCAAGGGTTCAACCAATTCATGTCCCAACTCCTTATACCCCAACCTTGTTGGGGACATGCACAGAAAAAACAAAGAAAAAACATACCGCTTTGATACCACTAATCCGGATTTATGAAGGAACAAAATGAAATACAAATTTAAACAAAATCATAGAGAACAGCGAAACATAACTTCAATTCATAAATAGCATTTGTCGAAAATTGTTTACATGCAGAAAAGAAACAAACTAGCTTGGTTAATGGTAGCTTATCTCTAAACAAAGATGTGACAGCTACATTCTTTCTAAACTGAGTTACAATGAGGCTCTGAGGTATTTTTATCATGAAGAAACAATGAGATCCACAAACATCCGAAAACCTAACCCTAGGAGATGAAGCACCAAAAGTTTATGTGCCCTGATGGGGTTGGTTGGAACATCAACTTCCTGGGGTCGTAACTTTGGCTTACGATCTCTGTTTGGCACACACAATAGCCCATTTGAAAGTTCTATCCGAGCATAACAATTTTTTACCGCAAACGGTCGACCTACAAATTTTGTTTTCTCATTTCCCCAAAAAAACGTCGTTTAGGGCCTTAAAATGGCTCTAGAAGTTGACGACCCGAAAAAACTACTAAAAATAGAAAGTATGCTAGAAAATAGGAAACTAAGAAGAAACGATGTTGGGGGTCCAAGTGGAATACGAGGGTGGGCCACCAATATCCACCTGAATCATTGCAATTTTTCGATACATCACTGAAAATTCAACGATGTTATCAACACTAGGAAGAAGTATGTCCCTTGCTAAGAGTGAATGTTGATGTTTGTAGTTCGACTAGGTACTTTTGCACAATACTAAGTGTTTAGGTATGCAAAAGTCACCCAAAGTCTCCTTATGATGCTTGATCAAGTATTGAGTAGGTTGCTATTGTTACTTAGCCTAAGTCTAACTTCATAAAAGAACATAATTAATTATGTTGGCTATTGAGCTAAAGAAACTTAGGAAAAGTAAAGTATTTACTTTAGTGATCATGTTGTAATCTCAATTGTTGATATCAAATGAGGAGATATCTAATCTCGAACATTCATCACTTTGGAAATTAGGGTTATGGATTTACCTAAACAAGAACTTATAAAATCAAGGCTAAGGAGAGAAGAAGGACAACCATACAATGACCTGAGCCATTGAAAATGAGATATTCTGAGGTGATTAGTGAGATACTAAATTGTGCCGAGACCAAGGAAGGTGCATGGGTACAACACTAAAGACCCCGATCAGTCAAGAAAAATAAGGACAGATCTAAAGCCTAAGCAGTAGGATTAGATTCACAGTATGTTGTACTTATAAATTCCTTAGTTGGCTCATTATCCCAAGATTGAACCCCAATTAGGTTCAGATTATTAATTTAATGGAGAACTATTGATTAGAAAGAATTTGAATGTGTCACATGTGATTTAGATCAGTTGTGTAATTGTGTTTTCATTGAATAATTGCAATGTTTCACCAAGACTTCAGGACGGGGAGACGTGGGTGTGGGGAGACACACAAGGGGGACTTGCGGGAGTACCCTCAAATTTTAGGGAAATTTGGGGGGGTGGGGTGACATCAAGGTATATAATTTTTTTTCCTTTTAAGATATATACATACATACATACATATATATATATTATATAATATATATATATATATATATTATATATATATATTATATTATATATATTATATATATATAATATATATATATATATATATATATATAATATATATATATATATTTCAAATTCATACTCAATAATGAAAGCATAAATACCATGATACATACATCATTGAATTAAATAATCAAATACATTGATCCATACTCATCATCCTCACTAATACATACATGATTCATCCATAGACCATGAGATTCAATAACAAAATACTTTGATCCATATTCATTATTCACCATTCAAGAATTTAAATTGATTTAAAAATTAAATTCATCATTCATCATTCTAGATTCTAAATTGATTTAAAATTAAAATTCATCATTCATCATTCTAGAATCTAATTAGTACTAAGCAAAATACACTATAATAGATACTGAAATCTGAAGATTGGAATAGTAGTGAGATCTAAAATTCTACTTTCTCCATAAGAAATTGTGATGCAGGAAAGTGTTCCCTCTGCAGACAGAGGCAACCCTTTAGCCCTAGAGTGGGTCTAGTCATAGCAAAGACAGATCAACAATTGATTTCCTTAAATAGTCATCGTTGGAGGCCTACCTCAAACCGGTGGTCGATGAAGTTCCGTTGCACTGCTCCAGCTTCTGCTTCCTTCTCCTCAATGAGTAATTAACCCGAAACAACACAAACAAAAACAACAAAGCACGTAACCGGGAAACAAAAATGATCTATTTACTCACAAAGTCAAGAAGTCATGAGCTATCAAGTAAATTACATACAAGACGTAGGAAAACATCATTGATTGTATTAATAATGAATCAAGAGCAAGCTTACAACCAAGTCTTGACGTCACAAGCCTTCTCAGAGGATCCAGCCTGTATGTTTCTCAAGCATTCACTCTTCAAGGATGAATCTCCCAACATACAATGTCTCTCTCTCAATCATAAGCTTTAACACAAAGTTAAGGGCACTCCACAACCTCCCACAAGATATCAACAATCTCACACTTGTCACACCCACACCAGCTATCTATCAAACTCAAAAGCACTAGTAGCACTGCTCAACCAAAGGAATTACCAACTAGCTGATCATACCAAAGGCGAGTTCTTTAATAGGAGAAGGAGTCTCCATGAAATGTGGAAGAGAGAGCTCATCCTCAAGGAAGGTAGCACAAATGATGGAACTACCATACCAGAGGAGGAAGGGCGACCCAAACTATGCCAACAACCAGGTCTGGAGACATCCAAAAGGCCGACTATTGAAATGAATTCGCCCAATCTGGATCGTCACGGGACATAAACTAATTACTCGCGACAGCATCGCGAGGAGGCAATGCACGCAGACTCGTTGTCACAAGACACAACTCATAACCTCGCGTCGAGTCTAGAAATCCGACCGTCGTGGGAAACAGATGTACACCAGTGATGGAGTTGTAATGAGACCGTTATGGACATGGGAATGTTGCATATATTAAGGGTTTACTCGTGACGAGGCAGAAACTTAAGGAATGAGGGTAAACTTGCAACAACAAAGAGCATTTTCTTAATATTCTTGTATCAATGGGAAGATATGAACATGTTGATTTGACACATGACACAGTAGAAGGATTGAAATGAGGACAGTGAATAATTACTGTGTAACAAAAATCCAATGAGGTCGGAGCCACTCTAAAACATCCTGAACCATTTCATGGTAATGTTAAAAATTTAAGTAAAAAAATGAAAATGAAAGATAAAGGAGAATGTCACTTTTACTTGAATTTAACATTAACATGAATTTCATAGAATTAGTAGGGCAATATGGTCAAATACTAGGTTTCCCCTGTCATAAATCATTGTTTACAAGCAAATTTAAGGGGGAACACATAGCCCATTTTGAGGGTGATGGCTATGGATAAAAGGGTAAAGCTCATGCTTGGCTTTTTCCCACGTGCTAAATTTGTGTGTCCCAGGCATCTTTTGCATTTTGTGGTACATTTCCTATTGAGAGCGGCCAAATTATTCTTTTTCTTTTCTTTTTAGCTACATCAACCTCTAGGGCATTGTTCCAGGCTTGACCCAAGGTGTGTACAAGGGGAGGGGAGGCTAATCCTATGTGGACCCAGTGGACACATGTGGACCCAGATGGGAAGATAGATAAATGGGGATAAAATGAGTGGAAGGGGAGTGATGTAGATGGTGTCGGGAAGCAAGACCACACAACCAAAATCGGGATTTCCCATGTAGTTCCAACCCTAAAGTCAATGGTCAATAAAGGGGATTCCATGGGCCTAGGATACAAGGGTAACCACAAATTGGGCAGTGGAGACAAGAATACAAGCCTAACCCACTCTTTTCGTTGAATCCCCCCACCAATCCATGCCCAAAAGTGCCCATGACAAGTAATGAAAATTACTCAACTATACCTATGAAAAGCCATACCTTTCGGGTTGGGAGGCCCACCTTCAAACATACATTCATGACAAGTGGTCAAGGGACCACATGGTTGGCTCAAATTTGCTAGTTTTTGTAGCATCGGATGTGTTCAAGCCTTGAAATTTTGTGGAGAGAATACATGAGATATCCAAAACCCAGAAATCGTTTCTGGAAATTCCACCTAGAAATGACTTAATTAGATTATTAGATAGTTTTTAAATATTTCCTAAGTCTAAAATTAGGGAATATGACTAATTAATCAAAATTAATTAGGTTATGGTGTGAATGTTCTAGAAACTCACACAGATCGACTTAAAGTTAATCCTAGCCATTTATTAAGATCTAATCTTGGTCGTTGAAGTCTCAACAGAGGAATATAAGAAGAAGTCGATGGGGCTTGGAGAAATCACTTGTTCAATTCGATTTCATGAGCATATCAATTTCCTCAGTAGCAGCATTCAATTGCTGCAGACAGAGCCAGAGAAATCGAAGCATTGAGAAAGGGGCAAGGAAAATGAAGCCGAAGGAAGGATTCCATTTCTAATGAGTGCATTTGTAGAGAAGCAGAGAAGCCATAGTGAGGCTGACATAGAGCATTGTAGTAGCCTCTAGAGGTAAAGTCGAATAGCTGAGGAGAAGCATTGTTTTGGTGCCAGAAATAGGTAGAGGTTCCAGAGGCGAGGAGAAGTGTTTCTTTAGACAGCAGCTGATCAGATGGCTTGAGGAAAATTTGTTCCAATCTAAGAGTAGCAGCAATTATGCTAGGGTGATGCAGTCATTGCGCAGACGCAGTTTGGGCGGCTCAATTTGAGATGAGGTGAGTGTCAAGATTTGCCTGTGGAGTGAGGAATTTCTCCTCACTATAATTTCTTGCCAGTATTTCTATGTAGGATTGCCAATTTCGGCATCTAGATATACTCAGATTATTTCACTGCTACATAATAATAAAACTCTCAGTTGCTACACCGGTTTTCCTGAGTTGGGTTTTTCCAAGGACACTTGTCCAAAAATAATTGTGCTATATGTGTGTGCTAGTATTTATTCTAGTGTTTATTTCTTTCACAGTTTATTTGTGTAGGTTACAATGTGATTGAGTCAAGTATTTGTTGTAGAACACAGTAAATAAATTGTTAAGAATTAATTTAACAATTAGGAGAATTATTTCCAGTAGTTGCAATAGGATTCCATATTGGAATTTTCACAAGGCGATGGAGAAAATGGCACATTGAGCTATCTGGTGGCTGCAAGGGGTTGTTGTCTGTCGACTAAGGACCATATAGGAGAAATTTTCTCCTATATACACTATCCACAGGTGGTGGGTAACAAGACCAATAAACCATTTCGGTCTTAGTGGGCATTAATTATTATCATCATCATCATCATCACTATGTGATTAGAGGATGTTATTATTGCATTTATATGGACTCGAGGACTCCCTCTCTACTTTCTTTTGGTATCAAGACCATAGATGCTTAGCCCTCTTCATTAAGGATATCTTCTACCACAGGTCTCAACTTCAATGCCATGCCCCACCCACAGAAGACCAAACTGATCACCTCATATTCGTTGTTGACCCATCAAATTGGAGCAACAAATGAAAAGGAGGGTTCCAAAGTGCACCAAATAGAAAAATGATGAGACTTATAGTTTCTCTTCAGCCTCCCCCTCTAAGAGGCCAATCAATATTATTGAGATCAGCTCGACAATACCAATTTGTACATTAGGCCACATGTACTCATAGTGATAGAGAGATCAACTCAAAGCAGACTCGAAGTAGAGTACATCCCAGACCTTAGATGATAGGAGTATCCCTCACTTTTACATCCCTCCCAACCCCCTCCCTTTCCAAGGATCATACTATCAGACCCCTCGATGTTTGTAAAGGACTCCTATAGTGAGCTAGTAGCTTGTTCACCCCCTTCATCCTTGGCCATCAAACTTGGGAGACCTTGGCATCACTGGCCTCAACATCTGATCTCTCTCTCTCTCTCTCTCTCTCTCTCTCTCTCTCTCTCTCTTTCTCTCTCTCTCTCTCGATTAAGTTCTTGAATTGCCCAAACTCACTCAATATTATGAACCTTTGTGGTAGTTTTATGCATCTATACATATGTTCTAATGTTATACCCCTATAGGTTTATTTCTTTATATTATTTTCGACATTTATAAGAGATGTGCTTGCATTCCCACATTGCATTCATATTGGTTGTCCTCTTCATTCCCATTGACCTACTTTTGTGGTCATTCATTTGACATTAATATAATTACCTTATATTTTTGGTAAGAAAACTGTTATAAATACTGAGAGGGGGGTGAATCAATATTTCCTTTATTTTTACAAATTGTTAGTTAAATTTTAAACATTCAGAACATAAAACATTATCACATCAAAGATCAGTACATAAGATATGTTGTCTCAACCAAACACTATGTTATGTATGATGTGCATAAAAATTTACCAAATGAATTTGGAAGGAAGTACAAGAATCCCCAAAGGTTTTACTAGCTATGCTAGAAGGAAGAAAATGCTCCCTAAATGGTTTGGCCTCCCGTACCAGGGATAATGGCCCAACTATAATCATGTTGCAGCCTCTGCTACTGCACTTCACTTCCATTGTTTTCCACTGCAACCACTATTATCCTTGCTGCCATTAATGCCCACTGTTGTTGTGAATTTTCCTTGAAAAGAAGCAGCTAAAATTAATTCTCCTAACTCATTATTCAGTTTATTAATTTTTGGAATAGTATTGAATTAATCACACTACAATTTTTTCACAAAATAAAATAAACGCTGCAAAAACAAAAATACTAGAAACTAATAAATTCTAGCACACACACAAAACTTATGACACCATTATTTTTGGACCAATGTCCCCAAAAAAACCCAATGTGGGAAAACCGGTGCAGCAATTGAGGGTTTTTATTATTATGCAGCAGCAAAAACTCTAAGTGCAATAAAAAGTCACCAAACTAGTGATTCTATCCTAGAGAAATACTGGAAAATATATATTGAGGGATTTTACCCTCTCTCCAAGAAATCCCGGCAACTGACTGCATCTGAAAAGCAAGCCGCCTGAACACTTTGAGCAAGCCCTGTGTCACCTCTACGTAGACCCTCTCACGCTTAGCCCAAAATTAATGCTAATCAAGTCATCCTACCTACTGCTAACTAGGAAATTGTCTCTTTGGCAGTCTAGAAAATCCTCTTGGCCTCTGGAACTAAAAACGTCCTTCCCCTCAGCCAAATCAAACTGCTATGCTGAAACAACTGTGCAATCCATGCACTGCGTCCTGAAGAATAATTTCAGCCTCCTCTTTTTGACTCTCCAGAACTTGAAACTCCAAAATATTATTGTGTTGCCTCTGTACCACCTATTATTCAACCATTGGCTTGATCTCCATGGTTGAATTTCTCCTGCTATTAGGAATTCAAACTGCCTAGGCAACTGAGTATCTGCACTGGCATGCTCTCTGTCTACCATCAACCTCTTCTTATGATCTCTAGTTGGGACTCCAATGGCCAAGATTAAAACTTAATTGATGGTTGAGATCATCTCCAAGTCGATCTGTGAGGTTTTAAAGAATTCTCACCTTTCTCAATTAACTACTATTAATTAACCATTTTTCTTAAGTTAGACTACAAATTTTTTAATTATGGTCAATTAATTCAATTGAGCCATCTCTAGTTGGAATTTCCATAAGAAATTTAGGGGTTTTGGACGTCTCATGTGTTTTAGCCTCTCCACAAAGTCTCCAAACTAGAACACCATCTGATGCTACAAAAACCAATAGTTGTCGCTATTGTCCATCATCCACTGTTACTCCCACTGCCTATACCGCTAGTACTAATACTGCACTTCTCCTATTGTTGCCATTTATGTTTCCACTGTTGTTGTTGATATCAATGTTGCACTACTATCCATTGCTTGTTTATTGTTGCTTTTTTTGTACTATCGTCGTCACTAACTGTTGCTTTCTACAGTCACTTCTTAACTTCATCGTAGTATGCATCATCTCAAGCCAGGTATCCTGCCATTACACACGCAAACTTTTGTCTTCTGAAATACACTCTCATATCACTGTCTTCATAAGAGTATAACATAAATACTGAACATAACCCTACAACATGTGTAATTTTCCAAGGTTTACTATCATGCCAAGCCCCTCATTATTGTCAATATTATGTCAATGACAAATGCAAGGCTCAAGGTCACTGTCATATATATCAGGGTGTCTTCACTATTACAAGTCTTAAGGGTTGTCATATCACAAGATGACTTTCATATGAGATGCAAAACAAATCTTTGTTCATAATTTCATCTACAACACAAGCTCTTCTGGTAGATGCGATAGTTCTTTCATAAGTATGCCTGCATATTACAATCATATGTTATACATCACAGGTACATTGTTGTCAAGAGTACAGTCCATGGCTTCTATTAATGTCACAATCACTTTCAATGCCCAACAACTTATATACCAGCTTCTTATTCTTCTTGTCTTGTGTCAATATGTTGATTTGCCACAACAGACCTTCAACACTTCATATCAAAGAAATGATGCAATTGTCTCATTGTAGTATGGCTCACTGTTCAGATCACCATTTGTCATGCATAAGTCATGGTTTGGTCATATTTGTCTGCTAATGATGCTCTTCAAATCCTGATCCATAAGACATATATTAATGCATCAACGAGCATGAACTGCTTATCACAGTGGTAGTGTACAATTTTAGCTATAGCATTACATCCAATCCAACTAACCCTCACTGGAACAACCAACCAGGTCACTGCCAAGATATTGTTGTATAACAGTCTTGCTACCATATCAAGGTCATGTTCAAGGATCAAGGTTATTCTTAAGATCATTGCAATGTCTAGACTACTTCTCTAAGAGAGACCGTACATTTCATCTAACAGTGCCTTAGTCTACATCAATTTGGTCATAGATCTCTATAGAAAACACTTATAACTCCATCGATATATCCTAGATTCGATCACAATATGGTGAACCTTCAAATATAGGATTTGTTGATGCAAACTATCTACCTGCTTTCGAATACGCCTTATTGCAGGGATGAATCCTTCCTCAAATGTGTAGTTCTATGTAATGAAGTGTTCCCTAGTATGGTTGTAACCCTTAAAACTCATGCATTAAGATAGGTATCAACAAATTTCATTGTGTAGCTAACAATTACTTAAGTTATCCCCTAAAGATATGCCTCAAATCATGACCACAAAAATTTGGTAACCATACCACAGGTGCTAAAGGGTAGTTTTTGAATTTTTCAAGTCTCCTTCAATAATTTTGAATGTCAAACAAATATGTAGCTGACAGTCACTTCAAGTATGCCCTAGGAGAGGGCTACAGATGTCCCGGGTTAGTATTACAACAGGTTGTGTATAACAAGCCTCTTGTCACAAGATCACAGAGTACATTTTCCAAAGAGCAAGGCCAGAGGTAAGATCAGAGAGTATATTTTTCATAGAGCAAGGGTAAGATCAGAGCTTAAATCCACTCCAGGTCTTCCAAATTCTAATGATAAACTTCCCAAAGATGACCTATTAAGAATTGTTCCAAGATCTACATTAGAAGTGAGGCCAAATGCCTATGCAAGTGCTTAGAAATGTCACTTCTAGTGTGCCTCAAGAGAATCCTTCCTTAAACCCATCCTCCTATGCAGTGTTATCGAAACCGAACGATCATCAAACCGAAAAACAATGGGGGCCGGGAACCGGTCGGAACTAAAAAAAAAAAATTGGTTTACCCAAAATATATAAAATATTCATATTTTAAATAAAAAACAGATATATTCATGTACATCCATATGAATCCAAACCATTTATACATAAATATGCAAACTTCTCATTTATATAGCAAGTAATAGTGCATATAAGCAAATTAGCACTTAGTGCAAAACATTGTTAAACCAAAAATGTTACAAACGTCGAGAAGCGGGCTCTAAAAGGCCTTTATAGTCCAAAATAACATGTTAGATCATAGTATTATACTACATCCTACAATGATACAAGTTACAACTATAGAAAATCAATGATCAAATCATTAATCATCATCAGAATCATCATCCTCCTCATCCTCATCTAAAGAATGAGTAGCATCCAAGTCTGCAATGGGATTACAGCTTGATTCCCCTGGCCTTGAAGCTGCTATGGTGCTTTTGATATATCTTCCTCTACATCCTATGGAGGTGGGTCCATGTCCAACCAAGAAAGGTCTTCATTGTCAAATGTTGTTGGTTGCCTCCCCACAACCTATTTTGATGTTGGATCAAAGTAACCCAAGACAATGTTGCTTGTTTCAGGGGTTTTACTCATCAATTGATTGTGCCTCAACCTATGGTTGTACTGAACAAAAACCATGTCATTCAACCACTTTTGCTCCAAATGGTTCCTCTTCTTAGTGTGCATACGCTCAAACACACTCCAATTCCGCTCACACCCTGAAGCACTACATGTATGACTCAAAATTCTAATTGCAATTTTTTACAATTGAGGGCATTCACCACCAATATGTTACCACCAATATGCTGCGAAAAGAGTGGAAGGAAAAAAAGTAGAATCAAATGAATTTGAAAGTTGAAATCAAATAAGTAAATTATTAGTATAAGAATTTGCAAATTTTAACAGTGTTTACCTGGGGGACTCTTTGCTCTATTTCTTATAGCCATAGAAATTCCAAAGGTACCAAGGCTCTCACTAAAACTCAATAGCTTGTTATGAATTTGATCTTGAGTCTTGGAATCTGGGATCATACGATCAATGCATTTATACAATCCCCCTAAAACCTCCCCTTTAGCCTCAAAATTTGTAGTGTAATGGTACCTTCAAAATTCAAAAAACAAAAACATATTCATCAAGTCAACAAAACTAAAATCTAAAAGAAAAAGTTAAAACTTATAACTTATAAGAAATGAGAATTGAAATCCAAAATTGCATACCTTGGATTTAAATAGTAGAGGACTGCATGCAAAGGTCTATGAAGTTGTTTGTTCCATCTTTCATCAACAATTCTCCATAGAGGAATGTATGTTTGTCTTGTATCCCCATATGTTGCTTTTATTTATTCCTTGGCTTGATCCATGGCCTCATAAACAAAACCCATAATAGATTTATAACTATCCACCATCCAGAGAAATCTGACAAGAGGCTCACTATATAGCACAATCTCCTCTGCATTTGACCAAAATCTTTTGTCAAATACTTGGTCAACCATCTATTTCCCTTCTGCCTTTTTGCTCCAGTTAGATGAATTCCATTCATCAGATGAAAACATCTTCCTCAAGTTTTCTTTTTGTTGAACAAGGGATTGCCTCAAAAGGAAGTTGGTTGCAAATCATGTGATGGTTGATTGAACAAGCTCTTTACCCCCTGTATGCTTTCTCATAAAGGTTCAAAACCCATGAGTGGTTGTAGATGTACCTGGTTATGGATTTTTCATCTTCCACACACTTATTCACCCACTCAATTTTGCTAATATCCTCAAGCATGAGGTCCAAACAATGGGTTTCACATGGAGACCACCAAACGGTGGGGTGTTTTTCCTCCAACATATTTCCTGCTACAACATAGTTAGAGCCATTATTTGTGATAACTTTTACAACATTTTCAGCCCCTAGTTTCATAACTACTTTATCCAAAAGAATAAATAAAAATTGTGCATCATTCACCTGATCAAATGCATCAACAGATTTGAGAAACATAGAACCTTTTAGACAAGAAATTAATAAATTTAGTATGGTGTGAGATCTACCATCAGTCAATCCATCAGACATAATTGTGCATCCTGTTTTGGTCCATGATTGCTTGAACTCTGTAAGGTACTCTTCTATTCTTTGGACCTCATTTTGTAAAAGTGGCCCCCTGATATCTTGAAAGCTAGGGCCTTTGAAGCCTGCTTCACATGAAACTATAGCATCAATCATGGGTTGATAATATGCAAAATTAGTAGCATTAAAAGGTATGTCTACATCATACCGCCATCTAGCAATGCATTCATATGCAACCTCCTTCTCTATTTTCTTCCATTTAGCATCAAGGGTTGGTTTGTTGGGGGCAGGTAGCCCCCCTCTACGGGGTTCGAGGCAGCGCCCTCGGGAAAAAAATTTTGGACCCTATATTAGGTTGGGAAAACCTACCTATGGTTTTCTGCATGGTTTTCACACATGGTTTTGGATGCGATGGTTTTCAGTCCATGGTATTGGATGCTTCGACATGTATAAATATGTATTATAACATTGAAAGGAACATAATGAGAAAATAATCTGGTAGTCTCAGTTTTGGGATCCAGGGGAAATCTCTGTGTATATGTGTTTTAAGAGTTATTCTCTCGCATTGTTTATTTTCTGTGTTTTAGAATTCATATGCAGGTAATTTTTGTATAGGGTTAAAACCTACATTTTGGTATCAAAGCTATTTTGGCTTCAAGGGGATGCCTTTGTTGCTGAGGGGTTTCACTCGGGCCTGTGGTAGACCCTATTCAGTGGGAGATCTATGGGATCAATTCTGGTGGTGGAAGAAGATGGCGAGTAGTGGAAATATAGAGATCGAGAAATCTAATGGTCAGAGTTTTGAGTTATGGAAACTCAAGATGGAGGATCTGTTGGTGAATAAATATCAATGGATCAAGGTAGATCCAGGTACTAAACCAACGAGAGTGTCTGATGAAGAATGGAAGAAGTTGGATCGGAAGGCAAAGAGCACAATACGATTGTGTGTCTCAGATTCAGTATTGCTGAATGTATCAGGAGAAGCTACGGCGAAGGCTCTGTGGGACAAGTTAGGTACTTTGTACCAATCTAAGTCTCTCGTGAATAAACTGTTCCTGCGAAAAAAGTTGTATAACCTGAGGATGAAAGATGGAGACTCGGTGACAGAGCATCTGAATGCGTTTAATACTGTGGTAAGTCAGTTATCATCTGTTGATATTAAAATATCAGATGAAGATAAGTGCATCAGTTTGTTGTGTTCTCTACCAGATTCGTGGGATAGTCTGGTTATTGCAATAGGTAGCAATGCAACTTCCTTGCATTTTGATGAAATAGTCTCATCCTTGCTGACGGAGGAGATGAGAGGGAAAAATATGGAGAGCCAAAATGGTGATGCCTTGTCTGTACGAGGGCGGACCGAGAACAGAAACAAAAATAATTCATCGAGTGGGAGATCTAAATCTAAAGGGAGATCTAAATATCCAGGAAAACCTGTAAAGGTGGTGTGCTGGAAATGTGGAAAGGAAGGGCACTACAAAAGGGACTGTAAATATAAAGCTCCTGACAAAGGAAAGGGATCTGATGAGGCTCCTTCTAGAGAGGCGAAAACCACCTCAGATGAAGGTGTGGATATTTACTTGGCTTCTTCAAGTACACATGTAGATCATGAGGCATGGTTGATTGAGTCAGGTGCATCCCTTCCCTTCACTCCCCATGCATCCCTTCCCTTCACTCCCCATAGAGAGTGGTTCTGTGAATATGAGAAATATGATGGTGGTGATGTCTTCTTGGGGGATGACAGGAATGCTAGAATCATTGGTTGCAGAAAAGTAAAGTTGAAGTTGCAAGGTGGAAGGGTTAGAACGCTTCCAGGTGTTCTACATATTCCTGCATTAGACAAAAATCTGATTTCTGTTAGCAAGCTGGATGATGCAGGTGTAAAAACAGTGTTCGAGAAGGATACATGCAAGATGGTTCAGGGAGCACTAGTATTGATGCAGGGAGTTCGGATTGGAACTCTGTACAAGCTGCAAGGTAGCACTGTTATTGATGGGTGCAATAGTTCTGTGGTTCTTGAAAGTGAAACAGAAAATCTAGTGGTCTCTGGAGAGAAGACCATGTTGTGGCATCAAAGGCTTGGACATATTGGAGAAAAGGGCCTTCGGATACTTCATGGTAAAGTTATGGTAGAAGGTATGAGTAATAACTCTCTGGATTTTGATTTCTGTGAAAATTGTGTATATGGAAAGAAGAATCGGGTGAGTTTCCCCTTTGGTAGTAAGAGGGCGAAACATATATTAGAACTTGTACACAGTGATGTGTTTGGACCTGTGAAGGTTCCATCATTGGGTAAGTCTGTGTATTATGTATCATTTATAGATGACTTCTCAAGGAATACATGAATATATTTCCTTAAGAAGAAATCTGAAGTATTTGACAGGTTTAAAGAATTTAAGGCTCTAGTGGAAAACCAGACAGAGAAGAAGATAAATGTGTTGAGGACAGATAATGGTGGAGAGTTTTACAGTAACGAATTTGAAGAATTTTGTAAGAAGTGTGGTATAGCACGGCATAAGACTACTCCATATACACCTTAGCAAAACGCAGTTGCAGAAAGAATGAATAAGACAATGATGGAAAGGGCAAGAAGCATGCTCAGTGGTGCCAGGTTAGGACAGCAATTCTAGGCAGAGGCAGTGGATATTGCATGTTACTTGGTCAACAGGTCATCTTCATCAGCGTTGGAAGATAAGACTCCACAAGAGGTATGGACTAAGAAACCCTCTCTCTCACATCTGAGGGTATTTGGATGTGATGGATATGTACATGTTCCAAAGGAGAAACGAACCAAGTTGGATAGTAAATCTCAAAAGTGCATCTTTATTGGGTATAAGGATGGTTTAAAGGGTTATAAGCTTTGGAACCCAGTAACAAGGAAGGTTGTGTATAGCTGAGATGTGGTATTCAGAGAGGTGAAAGATGTTATTAAACATGAAGTCCAACCAAAGGAACCTGAGAAGATAGAGTTTGAGCTTAAGGAGGAAGAAACATACTCTATAGGAGAAGAGGAATTAGAAGATGAAGAGCCACAAACTTCAAGTGTGAGAAGATCAGTTTGAGAAAGAAGGCAGCCAGAAAGGTATAGTCCATCTGCTTTCTGTTCAAATTTTTCTTTATCTATTACTGATGATGATCCCAGAATTGTGAAGGAAGCAGTAGATTCAGAGGATGGAAAACTCTAGAAAGAGGCCAAGGTTGATGAAATGGCATCTTTGCACAAAAATGAGGTTTAGGATCTGGTGGAGTTTCGAGCTGGAAGGAAACCCATTCGCAACAAATGGGTGTTCAAGAAGAAGATAAATGCAGAAGGAAAGGTAGAGAAATAAAAAGCTTGATTGGTAGCAAAAGGTTATTCCCAGGTGTCAGGAATTGATTTTGGTAATATTTTTTCTCTTGTTGCCAAGGTACCTTATATTAGATTACTTCTATCTATTGCTACTGCTTTTGATTTTGAAATAGAACAGATGGATGTGAAGACAACATTTCTTCACGGGGATCTGGAAGAGGAGATCTACATGAAGCAATCTGAAGGTTTTTCTTGAAGGGTAAGAAAGAACTGGTATTCAAGTTAAAGAAGTCTATGTATGGGTTAAAACAGTCACCAAGGATGTGGCATCAGAAATTTGATACATTTATATGAGGACTTGGCTTCACTAGAAGAAAAGAAGATCACTGTGTGTATTTTAAATTAATTGGTGACCGTGTTATTTATCTAGTCTTGTATGTGGATGATATGTTGCTGGTTGGAAATGAAAAACAAATTATCCAAGATTTGAAGACCCAATTGTCCTCCAAATTTGACATGAAAGATCTTGGTACTGCAAACTATATTTTGGGCATGGAAATTAAAAGAGATTGGGCAAAGAGGAAGCTCTGGTTAAACCAGAGGAAGTATGTCGAAACAATACTGCAAAGGTTTAATATGCAGGATAGTAAACCAGTGAAGGTTCCTATTCCTGTAGGTGTGAAGTTATCTGCTGAACAGTGTCCCAAGACACAAGAAGAGGAAGAGGACATGTCTCGTGTTTCATATGCAAGTGCAACTGGTAGCCTAATGTATGCAATGGTTTGTACCAGACCAAACATTTCACATGCAATGGGAGTATTAAGCAGGTTTATCTCAAAACCAAGAAAGGAGCATTGGACAGTAGTGAAGCAGGTTTTTAGGTATTTGCGTGGCACTAGTGACTATGGTTTGTGCTACCAAGGAAGACCAGGATTGGATAGAGTGTTAGATATTCGTGGTTTTGTTGATGCAGACTGGGCTAGAGATCTGGATCAAAGAAGATCTATAAGTGGGTATGTGTTTAACCTATTTGGAGGCGCAGTCAATTGGATGAGTAAGAAACAATCTGTAGTGGCACTATCAACTACAGAGGTTGAATACATAGCAGTCACTCATGTAAGCAAGGAAGCAGTTTAGTTGGAGAGATTTTGTTCAAGTATGGGGTTAGTACAGGGAGCTATAAGGATAGACTGTGACAGCCAAAGTGCAATTTTTTTGGCAAACAATCCTGCTTATCATTGAAAGAAAAAACACATTCATGTTCAGTATCACTTTTTGAGGGATATGATAGAAGACAAAAATATGTTGCTGGTAAAGGTGGACACTTTGAAGAATACTGCAGATGCATTGACAAAATCTGTGAGCTCTAAGAAGTTCTCTTGGTGTAGAGAAACAATGGGCGTTGCAGGGCTGCATAAATGACTAAGCTCTCCGGTGGCCCCCTGTGGAAAGAAAACAACAAGTGGGAGAATGTTGGGTTGTGTTATATTCCTTTTTGGACCCTATATTAGGTTGGGCAAACCTACCTATGGTTTTGTGCATGGTTTTCGCACATGGTTTTGGATGCGATGGTTTTCGGTCCATGGTTTTGGACATGATAGTTTTCAGTCCATGGTATTGGATGCTTCGACATGTATAAGAATGTATTGTAACATTGAAAGGAACACAATGAAAAATCAATCTGGTAGTCCCGATTTTGGGATCCACGGGAAAATCTCTGTGTATATGTCTTTTATGAGTTATTCTCTCACATTGTTTATTTTCTATGTTTTAGAATTTATATGCAGGTAATTTTTGTACAGGGTTAAAACCTACATGGTTGAGAACTAGGGGTGGTGTGGGGTACAAATAAGGATTCAATCCCTTTACAGGTTGTTGTCCTCTTTAAGTTTAAACCACTTGAACTACCCTCTCCAACTTTAGAAGGGAAACTAGACGATTCTTCAAAACTGGTCAGATATGCTTCAAAATCAAGGTCACTATGCATGGAATCATCCTTTTGACTTTTGGCTATATCTTTTTTAAGTATTTTTTCCCCTTCGCTTCATTGTAGAATTCAATTAAACTTTCCATCTCTACTTTGAGATTATCAGAAACATTTTCACAGGGTTTTACGTGCCCTCTCCAATGTGCTAAGTGTTCTTTGATTCTATGGATCCTCTCACCCTTAACTTCTTTCCCACAATAGTTGCAAACTTTTACTCCTTGTTCATTTAAATGACAGTGAACCCAAGCTAGATCATTCTTGTTTTTGGGGGCCATGGGGGAGAATAGAAAAATATGCATAGAAAATCCTATGGTTTTTAGAATTTTATCACATTTTTTTTAGAGAAAAATAAAAGAGTAGAAACAATGAAATACCCGGAGAAAATCTGTAAATTTTGAGAAGAGAAGAAGCTCCAACCAAGCTGAAATTAAACTCTTCAATTAGCTCCAAAATCGCCTTCAAAAAATTGCCAATGAAATCTCTCAAAATAACCCTGCAAATTACAACAATTTTTGAGAAAAAAATAAAAGAAATCTGAAATTTTGAATTCTGCATAAAAAAAATTGGAGTTTTAAAATTTTGAGAGAAGAAAAAAATAGTTTTTTTGAAGAAAAATAGAACATTAATTGTTCAAAAAAATACCTTGTATATCCCTCTTAATTTGGTAAATAAAATCAGCTCCAAACTCCTCCAATATTAGCTCCAGAGCAGCCCCTACAAATCTGCATAAAAACAATAGGGTTTTCAATTTTTATGAGAAACAAATCTCTAATTTTTAGAGAAAAATAGAAGAAAAAAAGGAGCTATAATTTCCTTGATTTTCCCTCTAAATAGTTTGGAGAAAATCAGCTCCAAAAGCAACTCCAAAGTCAGCTATGTAGCAGCCCCAACAAAATAAAATAAAAAAACCTTCCACCAATTCCAAAAACCACTGAAGAAAACCCAAAAATCTCTGGGAAAAAATAAATCTTTGAAGTAGCTCAAAAATATTCCAACCCAATAGCTCTCAAAGACTCCAATCAGCTCTTCAAATCTGCAAAAAATCTCCCTCAAAACAACCCTGCAAAAAACTCTCCAAATTCTCCTCACCGAACTTAGCTCAAGAAATGCAAGAGACCCGAACAAATAGTGTGGGTAGAATAGAGGGGGTGGGGGTGTTTGAATAGCTCTGGGGGTGCTAGATTAGGTTTAGAATTTAGGAAAAATAATTAAAAAAAAAACAAACAAACAAACAAGAATGAAAAAAAAAATCAATTTTTTGGCCTGCCTAACCGCACGGGCTGGCAGAACCGGTTTGGAAACGGTCCGGACCGGTTCGAAGGGACAGTTATGCTTCCAAACCATTTGGGCCAGCCGGTTTTTCCGGAACTAGTTCAGTTCCGATAACACTGCTTCTATGCAAGACTGCCTTCAATACTTTCAGAGACTCCTCAAGAGCTGCTTCAGGATATGCAGGGAAAAGGCTTTATTGTTTGATGGTTGCAAGTATAAAATATGGTCACCAAAGCACAGATCAAACTTCAAGTTCTTCTTTAAGATCAGTGAAGCATCAAGGCATGACACACGAACTTCATTGGAGAAGGGGCAACTTGCAAGATAACCCAGTGAAGCACCAAAAGGGGTTTAAATCAACCAACCCAGAAATCTTGCAATAGAGAAGAGAGCCCCAGCGAAACCCTTATCCAATAGAATAAAAGGATAGCCCAGAAATCCTCATTCAATTACTTCACAAGACTGCATGCATTATTATGCAGCCTCATGCATTCCTCTGAGCTTCTTGGATACTCTAGCCGTAAATGCATAGAAGATATCCACAAATTAATCACACCTAATGAAAGGAGTGAGGACTTATCTTTATAATAGCTTAAAGAACTATCTAGGAGGGTTAGCCAACTTTGAAAAGGAGGGGAAATATAAATTTAAAATATTTGGAGCCAAAGCTTAGGGTTGACCTCCATAAGATTAAACTAATACTTATTGACCTTTTATTTAACTTGACTTTGACTTTTTAGAGTCATATATTAATCTTCCAAAAATCCTTTCCTTAAATAAATGTTGAAACCTTTCTACAACACCCTTTTTTCATAACATCATTCAATTTAATTTATATCCAAAGTCCTTATGATTTTGCCAACAATATGATGCCATGTCATCATCCATTGAAGTTTCCACATCATCTATTAGTTTAATCAATGCCACATCATTAGTTGTCACCACATCAGCAGCCCTTGGGGATTTTGACCATGAAATAGGGCTTGCAAATTTGACCAAGCATATCTCTCCATCTGTGAGTCCACTCAAGATGTTCCACATATCAACAGAATCAGCATGACGATGAGAATCCACCGGCCAGGATCTCCAAATAAAACTCGGTGATCTGCTACTTCAGAAACCTCCAATGAGTGTGGGGAATATCCATGGTCCAGGGAATCTAAACCCTAGAGCTAGGGGTTCATATCTACATCATCTCATTTATGACAACTAGCATATCAAGGACCTTAATGACGACATCTTGCACCTATTGCACTTTCTCCCACTTTGACATCAATGAAAACATACTCAACAAAAACATTGTAGCAAGACATGGTATTATGATTTATCGCAACTCTTAAGCCTGAGGAAGAAAGAAAGAACTATAATAACATCCACAACTAACGAAATCGGTCAATGCGATTAAGAATAGCATCATTTGACAATATCAATAAGGAGTCCTTGGAGCATCTCCAAACAATTTAAGACCTAGATATAGATAAAAGTACATATGTTAAATTTCAACAAATGCAAAGATCAGATCTAGAAGACAAAGTCATTAGTTTCTTATCAATTTATGTGTTTGTAGTAATGCACCTGAAGGAGCCAGAAAACATTGTACATTTTCCTATTGTACCTTAAAGGAAAATATACAGAAAGGATTTTTTTATAATCAAAAATAACCATGACTAAGGAAATCAGAATACAGGATTGATCAACATTTCAATTAAAATATTGAGGTTTCCATACAATGGCATACAAGAAGAGAATGGACAACTTATAATTTCCCTAATCATGTCGAAAATACAGGCCATCTGCAACCAGAAGTATGGTCTTGCGGCAAGCAGCAAGGTGATTGGCTTGTATTAATGCACAGACCCAAGTTCAACACCCACCAAGTGGGTGTGGATGAGTCCATGAACAAATCATGGGTGACTTTTACAACAAAGATATTCTCCTCATATTGAAGCAGCATAGCCAAAGAGATTCTATAAGAGGTATTCCTCAAAAAAAATAGTATGTCATTTAACCAGGATTGATATAGTGAAGGGACTGTCCTTTCCCATTTTGGTTCAAAAAATATTATTTGAAGCAACATGACTAAGATTATAATGCTCAATCATCACTTTTTTAACAATATGCCTGTTTCCTCCCATCATAAAGTATTTTCTTTGTAAGCAATTTCATGACAAGAAATGCAATGTCCAAGCATTATACAACTCAATGTCTTAAGAAAGCTTGATACTAACATTTGACATCATCTCGTGAAAATCTTTGAGTGCTTTTACCTGATTACAACACCAGAAAAACTTGTGATAACATGGTAAGTTTTTTAAAGCATAAAATATTAAGTCAGTGAAAACAACAGTTGAACAATGTAACAGAGTAACTTCAAAGAGCAATACCTCCTGGGCTGCTTTGGTGTCTTTTATCAAAGACATCACGTTAGGAGCATCAAGAACCTATCCAAGACTATGCCTGTGCATAATGTTATGATTATTTTAGTACCATTGGAATAACAGAAATGATATAAATATTTCAATTAAAACTTATCATTTTAGCTCTTTAATAGAAGAAAATAATATGTTAACTCTGAATTATGAGAAAAATACCCATGAAATAAATGACACCAATGTGCACAAGGGCTTCAAAGTCAATACCACTAAAATATTTGAATCATGTTCATATAAAAGCTACTTGGAAATTGAAAAAAATTGATGAGAAGTTTCTTCAAATATAAGGATCAATGCATTTATCCTTTTGATAGGAAGCTATTTGTATCAGTGAAGCACGACCCTTATGAAACTCGTGGGTAAGAACATGTCACATGCTGGGATGGGTCAACCGCATAGAACCCACAGTCTAGACCCTTACCCTGCAGGTTTTGTACAAGACCCAGCTACCCGCATCAAACCTGCGGGTAGCCCATTAAACTCTCATCGGACCCCTATAAGACCCTCCAGGCATCAAAACCCACAATCTGTCCAAAAATTTGATTTTTTTTTTTTTTTTCCTTTTCTGGAAATGAGGTAGAGGAAAAGGGAAATTGAAGGGAAAAAAAAAGCTTTATAAGCACCTCTCACCCTTCCATTTCTCATTCACTTGTCATTTGAGTGTTTGGCTAATTTGTGTGAGTGTTGAAACTTGAAGGAAGGATGAGATTGTTGGGATAGGTAGATATTCATCTCAGAGTGAAACACAGTTTCAAAGTCCAGGTATTGGTAACTCCTCTTCAACTGTAATGGCAAACAGGTGCATAACCTCCTATTAGCTCAAACAACCTTGTACAATTTCAATGATAAGAAGAGGTAGGAGGCAGATATGGCAGTGAGGAGGTTTTGGTACGATAATAGTCTTTCATTCAACTATGCAAAGTATTATTCTTATCAGCCCATGGTGGATGTCATTGCATGTGTTGACCCTGGATACAAAGCCCCATTTTATAATGCACTTGGGGGGAAAGAGATAGATGAGGAGCTTGAGTGTGTCAAGGAACAATTGGAGAGCATTAAAAGCTCATGGAAATTTACAGGTTGTACACTTATGTTTGATGGGTGGACAAATCAGAGGGGTGGATCAATAATAAATTTTGTTGTAGCTTGCCCTAAAGGAACCATGTTCCTAAAATCCATTGATGCATATGCAAATGTAAAAGATGCACATTTGATTTTTTTCATTGTTGGCTGATCTGGAGGAAGTTGGGGTTGCAAATGTTGTCCAAGTAATCATGGACAATGCAACAAATTATGTGGTAGCTAAAAGGTTACTTTGTGCCAAATATCCCACCATTTCTTGGACTCCATGCACTGCCCATTGCATAGACTTGATGGTAGAGGACATTTGGAAGTTGGAGTGGGTGCAAGACATTGCGCAAGAATGCAATCATATTACCAAGTATATTTATAATTATGCTTGGGTGTTGAACCTTATGATGGAATTCACACAGGGTGAGCTTAGTCGCCCCACTATCACACGGTTTTCTACAAACTTTCTTTCCCTCCAAAGCCTTTTGTATGAGTACCAAGCTTTGAGAAGAATGTTTTGTAGCCAACAATGGGTATTCTGGAAAGATAGCACAAAATCGGAAGCAATGTTTGTGAAAACATTTGTCTTTGTTGATAGTTTGTGGGACAAAGTGACTGAGATTGTTAGCTTCACTAAGCCCCTTGTAAAAGTCTTGATATTGATGGATGGAGAGAAACCTTCAATGGGATATATTTATGAGGGCATGGACAGTGCCAAAGAGGCCATCAAGACTTTCTATAAGGGAAATGAATCTAAATATCTCCCTATATGGCAAATTATTGATTCCAGGTGGGACAGGCAGCATGAGCATATCTCAATCCAAGCTTATTCTATAATGAGGGGTCTAGCATTCAAAGAGATCCCGAGGTGATGAGAGGTGTCATGATATGCATTGAGAAGATGTTCCCGGATCTAGATATTCAGGACAAAATCAACTTACAATGAGATATGTACAAGGAAGAATCTGGCATGTTTGGATTAAGATCAAGCCAACGTCTCAAGGACAAGAAAATACCTTGTAAGTGAAAATTGTTAGAACTTAGCTTGTAATTTTTCTAGTTCTCTTTTATATGTTTGGCATTGCAAACTAAAAATCTTTGTTTTTATTTTTTTGCAGTGCTCCTTCTTGTGAGTGAAATTGGTCAGTGTTTGAGCACATCCACAACAAAAAGAGAAACAAGTTGGAGCCTGAGAGGTTGGAGAAGTTAGTTTTCATCTACTACAACCTTCGAATGCTCACAAAACAAGTGCAACCAAAGGATACAGGTCCAATTTTATTTGATACTATTGATTTAGAGTCTGATTGGGTTGTGGAGGAGGAGGCCCTTGATTTGAGTTGGCTTGATGAAGAGACTAAGGATATTTCTAGTTTTTCATCTCAAATGGAGACTCCAAATACACCTGCCTCATAGTTGCTTCAATCTTCCGATGTTACCACTAGCTCCACGAGGGCTTATTTTAGGCATGGTCATCCATGAGTGATGAGACTCAAGATTGTTATGAGACAATCATTTATCATTTATGACATGTATTTGAATTTTGAACTTGTTGACATTTTTTATTTTAACTATGCAATCATGAGTCCTTTTCTTATTCAATATCTAATGTTTTGCTTACAAAAATTGAATATGTTATGTTGTACTTTTATAGATATGAAATGATGTTATGGATTATTGCATATATTATGGTTTTTATAACTTAGGATTGGAATTGTCATTAGTTTCTTTTTTGTGTTTAAAATTTACCACATTTTAATATTTTTTTATATTTTGACAAGTCTTACATGGGTCTTATAAGGGTCATTCCCAAGACTTATATGAGTCAATGAGCTGATGTCGTGACAAGTCTTATACAAGTACAAGTCATGCAACGTTGATTTATACATAAGCAGCACTTGGCATAAGATAAATATGAAGAAGAAGAGGCGCTTGGACCCCTTGAATTTTATGTAGATCTACGAGGCATGGCCCTTTAACAGGCCATTAGATAGCATAGGGTACTCGCTACAGTAGAGTCAATGGATGGTACAAGCAAAGAGAAAATTTTGAATGACATTAGGGTACAGTCAATCTCTACTTTGAGATCTTATGATTGGCTTCATTGATACTGTTGTTCCCTAAGAAACCAATTTCCTAGCTGTAGGGAAATTGTGCTTAAGACATTAATAAATATCACTTACTGTCACTTATTGTTTGTTGTGTTCTCAAATGAAGTACCTGGAAACTTGGTTTTAAACTCTTAATACATATATGACCAAAACATATCAGAATGCAATTTGTTGCTAAATATAAATGATGGATGACGAAAGTTTGAAGGGGAAGCTAAAGATAATATGTTGATCTTTCACAGAAACTACTATCTGTAAATTAGAGGAATTATGATAATGAGAACTGAATCATAGATAATATGCTAATCTTTCACAGAAACTATTATCTATAACTTAGAAGGGAAGTGAAGACTTCAAGTATAGGAGCGCCCTTTAAGGAATTTTAACCTTATCTACATAAGTAAATAAAGACATGCTGCTTCATTACTATACATGAAAAGAAGAAAACTTAGCATGACACATGATAGAAAAACTTACAAAATTATATGCAACAACTTATGGGAACTTCTGATTCTTTCATTAATCAACAATGATATCAGGGAATACAGTGGCCTAGTCTCCGGGTTCTCCAAAGTTTGAACCCTTTCTTAGTAAAATTTCCTCTTTTTATACATTGTGGAACAGTTTTTGAAACTGCCCAAATTATCTAACTGCTTTCCTAACTATATAAAGTAAAAACTATTACATAATTTACAAAGGGTAAAAGACACATCAAAGAACATGAAATAACAAAACATAACTGGATTTAGAAGGGAATGATAACTGTTGGCTTGCTTTGTTGATCTGCTGCTAAATTCCTTTGTAAATGCCCTAATGATGCTTAATTCATTTTAGTCGTAATAAAATACATTTAGTTTGTGTAATCTTGGCTTACATGGGCATTATGATTGGCCAAATGCCAAGAAACATATCAGACTTTCTTCCTCTTCGGCTTCGGTTTTAACCCTATTTTTCCACTTTACACAGAGAAATTAATGTGACCTTTGATTAATACGAAACTCAAAATAGTTAATTCTACTTCATAAACCTGACAAATCCACCTATTCAATGCTCCGTTGACTTCCATCGCAAATCGCAATCGGCCCGAAAATCCCTGTAAAACTTAACTTATGCACCTGGCTGCAATAACTATGAAAATAATGGAATTATGCGTAAAACCTTTATAATGAAAATATATGATAAAACATGTTTTTCCGCTTCCAATACGGGCTCAACACAATTCCCAAGGCATACTTCCCACCAATTCATCTCCATCGTTGATCTATGCTTTTCAGATCGGAAGGTCTGTAAGGTTTCAGGTGATTCATAAGCCCGAAGAATACTTGCCTGAAATGGTCAGTTTCCTCTCTCCACCCGACTGATACATGTTGAATGATAAGTGGGATCGCGTGATCTCCACTAAAAACCACTTACCATCTTCATTCCACCAGAAATCCTGCCTTTTAAGATGCCTTGCGGACCCGTCAAGCTTTTAATTATAATATATATATGCTTAAAGTCTGGCCTTTCTATTATAATGCTTTATAGTAGAAATTCATATAAAATAGTGTAAACAACAAATATATATGAATATCAATAGAAATAGAGATAAGGCAGATGCACTAACTTATAAAATATGGCGTATAAACTATCGGGTCTGGAACCCAATCACTTATCGCAATCGGCGGTGTTCAACGTTCATAGTTCTGCAGTGCAACAGACCCGATATGCTTTATAAAGCACAGTGCATATATTTCGGGTCCGGTGTTAATTTTTAACACTTGTTTCCCTTTGTAAAACCCGATATTTTCCTCATTTCTTTTAAATTTTGATTTTCGATAGATTTGCCTTATTTTTTTTTCAAAATATTTTTCAAGTGATTTTGAATGAAACAATGAATAAAACAAACAACAAAATTCATGTTACAATAGATATTATGGAGGGAACATTTCCCTTTAATGATAGGAAATAAACTCCTTCAAAGTTGGTATCCCTCATTTTGTATGAGGCATGTTACCCACCATCTATGGGTAGTGTATATAGGAGAAACAAATTCTCCTAGATGGTCCTCAGTCGGCAGCCAGCAGCCCCTTGAAGCCACCAAATAGCTCAATGTGCCATTATCTCTGCCACTTGAGCTAGCGATGTGGTCCCTCGCCCACTTGTTATGATTGTATGTTTGAAGGTGGGCTTCTTGACCTTGAAGGCATGGCTTTTCATTGGTATATTTGAGTAATTTTCATTACTTGTCATGGCTACTTTTAGGCATGGATTGGTGGGGGGATTCAACGGAGAGAGTGGATTAGGTTTGCACTCTTGTCTCCATTGCCTGATTTCGTGGTTAACCTTGTACCCTAGTCCCATGGGATCTCCTTTACTGGTCATTAGCTTTAGGGTTGGAACTACATGGGAAATCCCAATTTTGGTTGTGTGGCCCTGCTTCCCGATATCATCTACATCACCCCTCTTCCACTCATTTTAGCCCCATCATCTCTTTTCCATCTGAGTCCACACAGGGATAACCTCCCCCTCCCCTTGTCCACACCTTGGGTCGGACTAGGAATGATGCCCACAGGTAGATGTAGCTAAAAGAAGAAAATAAAAAGCATAATTTGGCCACTCTCAATAGGAAATGTACCACAAAATGCAAAATATGGTTGGGACATACAAATTTGGCATGTGGGAAAAAGCCAAACATGAGCTCTACCCCTTATCCATAGCCATCACCTTGGCTCCTATGGGCCCTAGAAGAGCCCCTTCCATCATTAAGGAACCCATGATTGTCCCAACCCCTGATGGGCAATGAAATGCCCCACCTTAAAGGAGGTATCCACTACTATATATTACATAACATGCTCCCATCCCTTGGAGCCATGAGCAGTTATGAAGAAAAATCAATCAAATGCAAAAGGCATATGAAAGGTGCAAAAACAAAGGTCGGGGTAACTCATGTACCATGATTTTCTCCCTCCCACACTCATATACCCAGGTGTGGGCTTCCCTTATTATAGCTACCCTTGTACCATGACATGTGGTCTAGACAACTTCCCTGATCCCCACTCTGCTCCATTACTATATCACTTACCACCTACCATCTGATGGATGTATAATGGACATGTCACTCCCTTTAGAGGTTGAAACCACCTAATATGGTCCTTGATTAACCGACTATTGAGCTTGGAGCCACTTGTACATGCCAAAGTCCACTATGGAAGGGCATGCCACCGTGAAATGCCCCATTGATTCCATGACTTGTAAGCTCTTTTACTTGATTATTCTGATGATATGTTGTATTGGAGGGCAAGGGGATGCATTGGATCTTATGCAAGATTGTAGGTGCATCTCCCTATACGGGGTCTCAGCCCTACAGAGGGTCACATTAGCACTTGTAGGGTGAGCATTGTTTGGTCAATTTAGTGTGATCTAAATTGCTATTTATAATGTCAACCCGGGGTTCGTAAACTGATGAAGTGAGGTGTACTATATGTACTTAGATAACCATTTCCTTAGGCTTTTGTCGTTTTAAGCTTTTTAGTTTGTTTTTGGATTTTATTCTTTTCTTATATGTGGTGATGAAAGTGGAGTGTGAAGTGTGTGGAGTGTAAATGGTGATGGTTTCTAAACTTGAAAAATGCTCAAAAGAAAGCTTTACAGTAACTGAAATGAAACCAATTCTTAAGAGAAAACAAAATGCATCAAAAAGCGAATTAATGGCAATGGCCCAGTATCCTTGCTGCTGAAAATGAAAAGAAAGAAAAAACTTGAAAAAAAACTCAAACTTAAAGTAAAGCAGCTAATTCACACTACTTGAGCTTTTTAGATCCTTTACCCCTTGGCTCAATCTACCTTGGAGAAGTAATCATGAGCATAACAAGCAATATGATATTTAACTGTTCAAGAAAGTAAATTGCATAAGGAAACTAATCACACTACTTGAATTCTTCAAATCCTTTACCCCTCAGCTCAATCTACCTTGGGGAAGTAATCATGATCATAACAAGAAGTATGATAACTAAATGTAAAAAAAAAAGAAATTAATCACACTACTTAGACTCTTTTAGTTCTTTACCATTCAGCTCAATCTACTTTATGGAAAGAAACTATGAGTAAGTAATATGACAACTAAATCATACTATAGTTAGTAATCTTCTGATCTCCTGCTGATATAGTCATTTGACCACAGAAAGAAATCATAAAATGTTAAGCAGCATGATATATAACTAGCAGAAAAAGAAATAAACAAATAACAACTTGAAAAGGACAATGCTGAATGTAAACTGCAGAAAATAAAGGTTAGCAGGAAGGATAAGATGATCACATGTGCCAAAAGTTATTAAAGAAAATGAAAGATTGCCCGGGCTGCCTAAGAGAACCTGCAAAAAGCACTGATCAGTTTACAAAGATAAAGATATGGACAGCAGAAACATAAAGCAACATATTATGTACAAACTAATGATAAAACAAAAGCATAATGAAACTAAACAAATACTGTATAGGGCTTCAGTGTGCAGGGGCCCTCTGCCACTTCAGCCAATCAAATAATCACAAGGCTATCTTCAGAAAGGTCTTCTCATGTATTTAAATCAACAACATATAAAACAGTGGGGTGACAAGATAACCAGCAGCGTGCGGAAATTACATAACAGTTCAGAATTTCTATGCATCTAAAAGTATCTTTACAGCGTTTGACAACGTGTTATTTATAATGTAAAAATTATACAGTTAACTGATCAATTACTATGCTATTAACTGCGTGCCATAGACACGTAGATCTCTTCAGCCGAGATCTAGTGTAACTGTCGTTATGCTTCTTAAATCTTCGGAGTGGTTGGATGTTAGATTCATTGTTCAAGAACGATCCTCAGGTGCGCTGGAGCCTCCGTGAGTTGGGAACTAGGCCACGTATCATTCACGTGCCCAAAACAGTGACGTGCCACCGCTGAACTCTTTGGTTGGCCACGTCTTTGACTTTGATTGACCGCGGCCTCTAATGGATGATTTGGCAGGTTCGAAGGGACACGATCCATGTACATGCCATCTGGAGCTTGCCCATGTAGCCCATTCCTTCATAAGACACCTGGAGCACAGCTTTTAACAAAATAGCTGTAGAATCTTGTGCTGGCTGTGGAAACCTGTGCTGGCTGCGGAAACTGACAAGTTTCCGCAGCTGCATGAACAAAAAAACTAAACCAAACAACAGACATCAGTATAGTTAGAAAACCATATAAATAGTCCTTTTTAAACTATAATGCAATGATTTAGCCACTGGATGAGTGAAATGAGTGGAGAATGAGGGTTAAGAGGGTGTTTAGGAAGGTGCAAGGTTGAGGCTCAACATACCCCCACTGTGAAGGTGTTGCATGTCCTCATGCAACCAAAATTGAGTGATTTCCCTTTTAATCTACATGCTCCGAGGCTTCTGCAAGGACATCTAGTCCTCTTTTCTTTTTCCTTGATGCCATCATCATCGTCATCCTTGTTTTTCTAACCAAACATTTAAACTTGAGGTTAATTAGAGCCCTGCTTAGCTTTTTGCATCTCTTTTTCAGTCTTCTATTCTTCTTTTTCCACAGTCCTAAATGGAGCATGGTATTATCATGGACCATTTTGTCTACTTTACCCTGCTCTTTGAGTGTTTCATTTTCTTGTATTATGTGTCTATTTAGGACTTCAAGTTCAAACACTTCTTGTTTTAGAGACTGAACTTGTGCATCAAGTGGCAGAGAAGTGCTAGGTCCTGTAGCTGATTTCTCTAGGGATTCCAGGTAATTGTATACCTCTTGCTGATTAGGATCTACATCAGGTGATTTTCTTTGTTTGAACTCAAAATCTTGTGGAGGAGGACTGCTTGCTCCTTCTTGCCGAAAAGGAATTTCATCTCGTGGAGGGCTTATGTCAAGGCTTGGCTGTTCTGGAGATTTCTCAAGTATTTCTTCACTTAAGTCAATAATGTGGGACTGATCTCCCTTGGTTTTCTTCCATTTTCCTTTTAACCGAGAGCTCCTTCTCAAGGATGAACTCACAACTATCTTTTCTGCACTCTGTTTCCCTTTCTGTTGTTTCTTGGCCAAGGCAGCAGCTTTGAGATCCACTAGCCTTTCTAACAGAGGCTGGTAGTCCTCTTCCAAGGATTTTTCAGGTGATGGAGATACTTCTTGAGTGGTTATTTTTCCCTTCTCTTTCTTTTGTTTCTTATTCTTGGGCTGGTCTTCTTCCTCTTTTTGGGCAGTCTCTTCAATTTCTTTAAGAGGGGAGTCTTGGGCTGTAGCATTTTTATCCCTCCTCCTACTTTTACTTGGGATTTTTGATGGAGTACTTCCAGAGGCTTCAGCTAGCTCTTGGAAGTAGTTTCTTGTTAGAAATTGTTCCCAAGTATCCTTAGATTTCTTTAACTGCTCCTCAATCAGAATTCTTATGAGCTCGTGATGATAGAGATGTGGCTCAATGTTTCCTACATGCTTTTGAACCGTAACACTCATCTTCTTTAAACTTGCTAGCAGAAAATGTGGTAAATTAAGAACATGTCCATCTATAAAATTCATCATTAACCTCACATGGTACATGTACATAGAGTCAAAACGGCCCTGACATGTAATAAATTTCTGTATAACCAACAATAAACCAGACCATTCTTCTTTCAATACATGCACAGGGATACGTCGGGTGAATACTGTGGTATCCATACCTTGATTTCGCAGCATCGTTCTCCAGATTTGGTCATCTATGCTCCTATTTTTGAACCATCTTTCTCCGTCTTGAGGCAGGCCTGTAGCTGCTGCTATTGTGGCCTCGGTCACCGCAAACTTTAAGTCTCCCACCTCTACTGTCTGTCCGTTAAAGGACCTTGCAAAGGTTTTAGTCACTTCCTTATTATACCCTTTGAATTTCTGAATAAACCGGAGCCATTTGGCTTTCTTTGATAATTCCTTGATTTGGGGATAACCTTCCAAGTATTTTGATCCTTCCGGCTCGGCTCTCAGTAGTTTTCCCATTCTCGACTTTAAATTCACTGAGGGTTTTTATCTACGTATGAGGGTTAAGGAAGAATGGCTCTGTCACAGAGTTTTTAGGAGAGACTATAGCAGCTGTAATCGGGGTTTAGGACGGCTGCAGTTGCTGTAGTCAATGCATCAAGCAAAACGTATTGACTGCAGTTGGAAACAGAGGGAATGCCTGGATCACAGGAAGAACAACAAGTGAGCAGGGGTGACCGTGATCGAACTTATAAAATGAACATGAGTATATGCGGGGATTATGATATGAGTGGAGTAACGGCTTTATTTTCCTGAGTTAGGTGACTGTATGTGAGATTTACACGTCTCAAGTAGACAGCTGCGGGAATTATGGCTTGTAAGAGCCATAATACAATAGGTCACGTCTTAGGAGTACGAGTCATAAATAGAAGTATAGTCATTTTTGAGTTTTAACTCGGGTAATCATAAGACTGTTAAGGAGAATGAATGCGAGGTGTATGGAATGGTATTGTGGGATAGGAATGGTAGTGGGTGAATAATTAAATCATTTCACATAGAAGAACCGATCATGGGTTAATAACTATACATAATGATGACTTGAAGTGTTGTTTGATAGAGAGTTTTGATCATACCTTTGGAAACTTGTCATTCTTTGCTTAAGATTTCTAACCAGTTGCTCCTTTTTTATATTTTGATGATGCCCCATGTCCTTAGTTCACGTACACTTGCATTGCATGCTTTTGGCACTAACAGTTTATTTTATTTTGAAAATAGAGTGATGCGGGCTGCGGAAATCGTTTCTAGCTGCGGAAACAGGTTCCAGCTGCGGAAACGATGGCCAGCTGCGGAAACTGAAACAACACCCCCTGATCTGCACAAAGATAGTTTAGAGGAAATAGCTTAATGAAAATAGTCCTGAAAGGGGACTTTTATTGATGAAATGGAATGGAATGAAAATGGAGTGAGAATGGAGGGAGAATGATGATGAAAATGAAATGGAAGTGGAATAAAATGGAATGAGTGGGTGAGATGGAATGAAGATGGAAAGAACATGAGAGGAGACTTTTTTTTGGAAAATATAGAGTGTCAGGTGCCCCTGATTTTCACTCCATATTTTCTGTATAAGACTGCCAATGCATGATTGGTTTTCAGGCTTATACATTTTATTTTTATTTATTTATTTATTTTTTTCAGAAACCACAAGAAACCAAGATCAGGCTGATGGGGGAGAAGGATTCTTCTCCACCAGCCTTATTGCAGAATTCTCTTGGAAGATTTTGACAAACTCTTCTCTGGAAAGTGGCTTATGATAAACTTTCAATCGGTGGCCATTCACAATAAGAGGAGTCTGAGATTCATCAATGGTATTGATTTTTACCGCTCCATTGTCAAAGACTTTATCAATCTCATATGGCCCAAGCCAATGAGTCTGAAACTTTCCTTTGAAGTCTTTAAATTTGGAATCAAACAGTAAGGCCCAATCTCCCTCTTGAAACTTTCTCTCTTTAATATATCTGTCATGCCACTTAGCTCTTTGATGTTCAACTAGATCAGTTCTTAGGATTGCATCTTGTCTGATCTCATCTAGCTCATTCAGCTGTTCCATTCTGTGCTTTTGGGCTTCTGATAGATTCATCCCCAACTGAATTTCCATCTTGAAGGTCTTGACTTGAAA